>JAYDZE010033317.1:0-27156 GCA_034509125.1 Monilaria moniliformis
TAATAAGTAGTTGAAAAACATATTCATTTGTAATTGTAAATGTAATTATTTATACTTCAACTTTATAAATGATTATTTCTAAAATATTTATAAACTTATAGTTGTAATTTTTAATTTAATTTACAAATGTTATACTTGAATAGTTTGAATTAAAAAAAAAAAACGAAAACCGGGAAACCGGGAAACCGGAACCGGAACCGCCGGAACCGGCCAACAAACCGTCGGTTTGTAACCGAAACCGGAACCGTCGGTTACCGGTTCCAAACCGTAACCGTGGAGAAGGCTGGCGGTTCGGTTCCGGTTTGCAAATATCCATATAGTTGCAAGATCGTGTTAGTCAGACAGGGTTGAAATGCAGTTGGGTGATGAAAGCACGACAGAAGATGAGAAATTAGAACTTGGGTTAATGGGCACACGTGTCTTGGTCATCACAATTCAAGGGGACACACCAACCTTTCGTCATCAATGATTGCTTTGTATGTTAGACATCAAATAGAAAATGATGTTGATTACAAGCCGTCAGCTATCAAGCAACATGTGGAGGACAAATATCATGTACAATGTAGCTACAAAAAAACTTGGTATGCATGGAGAAAAGCTATTGAGCTTGTATTTGGTGGATGGGAATAGTGTTTTAGAGAGTTGCCCATTTACATAGCTGAATTACAGTAACGGAATCCTAGTACAGTTGTTGAGTGGTACCATGATGAAAGATTGAGCCCAGGGAGAACATGGTTTTTAGGTATGTATTTTGGGCATTTGAGCCAGCTTTACTTGCATTTCAGTCATGCAAACCAGTTTTAACTTTTGATGGCACCCACTTAAGAGGAAAGCTTAAAGATAAACTATGAATTGCAGTATGGTTTGGTGCTAATATGAAGTGTTTGCTTGTTGCATATGCCATTGTGGATCAAGAAACAAATCAATCTTGGAATTGGTTTATGGGCCTAATTCGAGTTTATGTAGCAACTGATGATAGGCAGTTGTGCATAATATCTGACAGGCACCACAGAATCATAAATGTCATGAATTCCAACTTATGGCAGAAACCACCACAAGGCCATCACAGATATTGCTTGGTGCATGTAAGAAAAAATGTATTGAAAAAGTTTGAGGACATACATGTGAAAAATGTGGTCTTGGCAATGGGCAATGGGCATTGCAACACAGAAGCGCGAGTTTACGAAATGAAGACGCGCACTTGCAGATATTAGCCAAGGGGTTATGAGGTAACTTCAAGAGTTAGATAAAACAAAGTGGTCCTTGGCATATGACAAATGTCGTAGACAAGGAGAGGCGACTATGAACATGGTGGAATGCTATAACAATGTGTTGAATGGAGCAATGGAACTACCAATCAGAGCTTGCATTGATATGACATTGTAGAGGACAATAGAATGGTTCATCAGCAGAACCACAGAAGCGCAACATTGGCAAGGTGACTTGACCCCCTGGGCACAAAAGAAAGTTAATAAGAATGACGCAAGATGACAAAGACATCATGTTAGGCGATGTGACATACAACGAGGACTTTACGAGGTCCAAACTCTTCAACGAGCTGCTGGAAAAGGTGGAAATACTCACGCGGTGGAGTACATGAAAGGAAAGTGCAGCTGTGGAAAATGGCAGATGTGGAGAATACCTTGTTCACACGTGGCGGCTGTAGTGCGAGATCGAGGTGATGGTATATTTGATCTCGTTAATTGTGTGTATCACAAAGATGTTTGGATAGAACAATATTCTGGGTTCTTCAATCCAGTTAGATACCCAGATTATTGGGATGAGAGTGAATGGACCTTAGAATGTTCCCCCGAGCGGCTATTGCCTCGATCCCGTGGTCATTACTGAAGAGGCAGAATACCAAATATCAGATGGATGTGCGTGAGCCCGATCAGCCAAGAGCACCCCGATGCTGCACAAATTGTGGCCAAACTGGCCATGACAGAAGAAACTGTACCACGGGATGTACTTGATGAATGTTGTATTTTATTGTTGTTTGCTTGTTAATGTTGTAATAGATTGTTTGATATTATTGTTTGCTTAGTATTGTGTTTCATTCCACTTAATTTATTAGTATTGTGTTTCATTGACTTTGATTTATATTATTGTTTTGTAGAAAATTGGACAGAGTTTTCCTATTTATACAACAACCCATCTGTCAAGAAAACCAACTAAACAGAAAATTCAAACAATCAAACAGAAAATTCAAACAATCAACAAAATAAGCAACAAACATTATCTCACTGATAAACTCGTTATAGTACATATGTGTGGATATTGTTTATAGCAAGATTTGTCAAGTTTGTATCTTTCTTTATTGGTTTTACAAATAATTACCGGTCATTTGTTTGGATTAACGAGTTTGTCAAGACTGTGCAGCTAAAATAGAAAAACGGGGCTAAGGATGCAATTTTGGGCAAAAAGGGGAGCCAGAAAGAAGCACCCGGCAAGGTGCCTCCAGGACCCAACAATGACCCAGCCGGGTGAAAGTGAGGTCACTTTCGTAGTGGCCAGAAACCTCCACCCGATCGAGTGGAAGCGCACACAATGGAGCACCCGGGCGGGTTACACCCGGCAAGCACCAGATGATCTGACCCGGAGACGGAAGAAATTCTAGGAACTTTCACCCGACCGGGTGAGTTCGGCGCCACAAGTCACCCCGCCGGGTGACACACGCATGAAGCCCAATCGCAACTTGATCGAGCCTAAACTCCTGTTTCGGCCCAGAAGTATATGTTTGAAGGTGAATATATATGTGCTGATAATGCTTAATAGTTAATATAGGTTTTTTGTGCTTCCACGAGAATTTAGATTAATAAATAGGGTTTATAAGAGGCGTTCAACTTATCGTAATCCTGTAATTCTTTTGGCCTGTTCAGTGTTAATTGAAAAACGAAAACACAATCCTCTATACCATAAAATTGAATTAGGACATTGATTCAAGTTGAGTTTGTTTGTCGATCATCCAAAAACGACCAACGAAAATGTCGTCGTTTCGTTTAATGAAAACACAGGCTGTTCATGCTTTTTCACTTAAGTGAAGACGCATTTGGCTCATGCGGTTTTCCTGTTTTCGGATGTTAAAAATAAAGTTCTCATTTTGGGAACTTTTTTTGTAGAGTATACCAAATCAAGAATTTTGCCATGGAATGTGAGAGGAATGAGTTATTGGATATGTCGCTCACTAACTAAAAATAGTAAAAATGAAATGAGATATTTAATGATAGATACTTCTTTTGATAAAATGAGATATTTTATGATAAATGGATGAATGACTAGTTAATCATGTGATATTATAATTAAAATAATAGCATAAGCAAAATAAAAATAACTGGATTAAACGAACATTTGAAAAGTCAATATATAAAAAAGAGATACCAAATTGCAATAAGCTATTTTTAGTCATATATTAGAACTGGAGAAAACCTGAAGAAGGGTTGCCACGTGGCATGTGAATGTTCAAACATGAGACCCGAGTATGATGGCTCCCTCCAACTTTACCGCGAAATCAAAACAAATACATCATTTCTGTGTTTTCTCCTTCTCTCTCTCTCTCTCTCTCTACACAAAAACAAACAAAAATCATAAACTCAAGAATCAATCTTCAGTAGTTATTATGGATAAAAAAGACAAGGCAAAAGAGAAAAAGGAAAAGAGGCGCCAAGAGATCTCTCTCCTCCGTACCATCCCATACTCCGATCATCAAAGGTAGTCAAAATTCAAACTCATCAGATTCCCAATTTTTTGTTGAATTTTAACGCCCCATGAACTCACATTGTCGTACAGATCAAATATTTTTAAATCTTAAATTTACAAACTTCGAGAACAAAAAAAAAATCGCAGAATTCTAGTATTATTTTCAATTTTAAGTGATAGAGATGCTCATGCATTCCTTAACTTTCATTAACGGGAGATTTAATTTTGTTGTGTTTTGAGGCAAAAACAAGGAAGTTTTCCTTGTCATGTCGAGCAAAATATATATTCTCGTCAGATTTTATATTATTTGACATATTTAAATATTTTGGCATGTTAGCAACAGTGATAGGGATCTTAGAATAATCTGAAGGACTGAAGCGTGTATTTACTGAATTAGGTAGTATTATTGTGGTGTATTCAAACTATTGTATTGTATTCGGATTATTATACTTGTACGAATATTAGGTGACGAAAATGATCTTGATTTCATGACAGTTAACAACTGTGAGTGACGGGGTGTTTAGCTTGAGCTAGCAATGTGGTTTCTTAATAAATGTTATGGTTACTAGACAGAGGATCTTCAATTATATAATCGAATACTTTTGTGGCTTTCCTTTTCAATTCTCTATTTCAAACCAGTACTTTAGGAAATTACAGCTCTGTATTTCTATCAGAGTATAATATTGATCAAAACTTATATTTTCTATTGATTGCAATTGCTCCTTCAGATGGTGGACCTCCGAAACTATAGCTGTGGTGACCGGTGCAAATAGGGGGATCGGGTTTGAGATTGTGCACCAGCTCGCGTTGCATGGGATCACAGTCATTCTCACATCACGAGAGACGGGTGTTGGACAAGAAGCAGCAAAGGTCTTGCAAGAAGGAGGTTTGAATGTAGTGTTTCACCAACTAGACATCATAGACCCTCCATCAATTGAATCCTTTGTTCAATGGGTGAAAGAAGAATATGGTGGTTTAGATATATTGGTATAGTGCCTCTCTGCCTTAACTCCCATTCTTTTCTTTTGACTTAACATACAATAGTTACTTGGATTTAATATGCATAAGAATGTCATATGAGAAGTAAACTTTGCCAGACTTTTATCCTAGAGAAGATCTCATGGTTGCAACGATAGTGGTTTTAGATTGGGATATTTAGATGACGAAATGATATTAACATTTTGAAGCTTGCATATACTGAAATATCAAATAGCAGTATTGTTTCTGATAAATGGTCTTCTTCATTGATGATGTGAGAATTTCATAGATAAACAATGCTGGAGTAAATTACAATGCTGGATCAGACAACTCTGTGGAACATGCTGAACAAGTTATTCAAACCAATTATTTTGGGACCAAAAATATGATAAAAGCAATGATTCCTCTTATGAGGCCTTCGGAACCTGGTGCTCGGATTGTAAATGTCAGTTCCAAATTGGGAAGATTGAGTGGGCGGAGAAATGTAAGTGGCATCCTAAGCTTCTTCAACTTTATAATAATATGAGCTTTTAACTGATTTTCATGATGTCGAATATTATCCCTACTTTTTTAGAAAGTATTTGAATCTTCGACCAACAAAAACACCAAATTCCAGCATTTCTGCTACTTCTGGTTGTCATTTCAATTTGTGGTGCTTGTACTTGTGCCTTCTTCAGGGGTCCATTTTACCTCTATCTTGGGCCTGGAGAGGTTCAAAGAAGACTTTGTGATTCTGAATTTCTGAAATGGGCTTCATTCTTTTGAATATGTCCTCCCCATTTGGAAATAAACGGACTTTGTTTCTGTTGTGCAGAGAATTGAAAATGCTGAAATAAGAAAAAAGCTAGAAAATGACGACTTGCTATCTGAGGAATTGATTGATGAAGTGATGAATACATTCTTGAAACAAGTACAGGATGGGACTTGGAAAGAAGGTGGCTGGCCTCATGTATTTACAGACTATTCTTTGTCCAAACTGGCAGTTAATACTTACACGAGGCTGATGGCGAGGGAATTTGCTAGTCGTCCAGAAGGCCAAAAGATATACATCAATTGCTACTGCCCCGGGTGGGTGAGGACCGCTATGACTAGTTGGGCCGGACACATTAGCATTGAGGAAGGGGCTGACACTGCAGTGTGGCTCGCCTTGCTTCCTGATCAGTTTGTGACTGGCAAGTTCTTCTCCGAGAGGCGTGAGATAAATTTCTGAGGTACAAGTTGGTGTTATGCGAACTAAATTTCTGATTCACCATTCCCAAGTTTAGTATTCAGGGAACAGGCAACATAGGATGGAGCGTTGCTTGGTGAAAAGCATATATATATATATATATACATGTGTGTGTGTGTTTAAAACTTTCTTCTGCTTTAGAGGATTAATTAACTGATCTGATTTACATTACGGAAAGTGGAATTTCGCTGACTGATTTGATTATTATGGGAAGAGTTCGGAGAAGAAGCAAGAGCAACGTCGTTTATCTGCATCGTTTCTGCCCTTCTTACTATGGAAATCAAGATTCATTTGCATCAGGAGCTTAGAACTGGTAGCTTTTGTTTTCAAAACACCAGTCAATTACAAAAAGGGCAGCAGGTTATATTTTTGTTTTTGATGCTAAGATTTGGTTTTGCATTTTGATAGGCTCAAATTTGAAAATTTTCATAACAAATTTATTGAGGTCATATTTTGGTGAGTTTTCTCTATAATACTTGCTTGAGTAACTTCAGCAGATGTGATCTACATGAACAAGATGATTATGATTTGCTTTTAGAAGAGCTTGCCTATGCATATACATTTTAAAGCATAGACTATATATAACTACAGATGAACTAATGGAATCAGTATTTGTTTATGTACATTTACCACATTTCCGCTTAGCAAGGTCGAACTCTTAATTTTGTCATTGTCATATTATTGGTATTATCTTAATCCTACTTTTGCCATTCCAGCTACCAATCTAAGTTGATCAAATCTCTCCTCGCCCCTCCTTCCTAAGTGTTGGAAATTGGTTTTTAGTTAAAGGTCTAATTATTTTATATTAAATAAAGTGAGTTGTTAAATTTTTGTGGCTAAACATTTAATTTCATATTAATTACGACTTTAGTAGATAATCGTATTAGTATATATTTTTTTCTCAAAATTGAATTTTGGCGAGTCACAAGTATTTTATTCAATTGGATGTTGGTGGAAGAATGTGATAATTCACATTTAAGTAATCTAATGTATATTGAATCTATTAGTTGTTACATTAGTTGTCTGTAATATCTAAAGAACATACTTAAAATAAAAAAAAAATAATAATAATAATAATAATGATGTACCAGATTTCTTGGCCATTCTTGACCTATGAATGAGAAATAATCTATTGAAGTTTGCTTATTAGTTGTTTCTCTTTTCTGTTAATATGCACATGTAACTCAGGGCCTATCTTAGGCTATCTACAACAATAGCAAGAAAACTAAAACCACAATCATGCATAATCATCCATCGCCGTGATCGCATATACGCTACTCAAGTTATTAAAGATCTCCAAGTATCATCTATTATTTGTTTCTTTCTTTTTTTTATCTGATTTACTTCATTATTTCAACAAAGATCTATTATTTTCAAAATTAAAGTTAATAATCATAGTATCAGCAAAGCATTTCTTGGCCATTTTTGTTTCTTGGCCATTTTTGTTGGTACGTGACGCTCGATGTTTACACCATAACGACGAAGAAAATCGTGCGACAAAACTCTAATGAAGAATATAATTCAGAAATCTAAATGAAAAGACAGATTTACTGATGGGGGGATTGATGGGGATTTTCTGAAACTCGGGATCCCATAAGATTAGGTTTAAAATTTAATTATTATGCAATTCAAATTAAATCTGCCTAGAGGCTGAAGTGGAGAAAAAAATAAATAGAGAGAACAGAGAGAAAATATGCTTAGGCGTGTTTCTAATGCAACTGATTTAATGAATTTCATTTTCCACTCCCCTATTTATAGAGTATGTAATGGGCTAGGCTAGGAATCTAAATAAATTTGGACTGGGCTTCCCTATTGAATTTTTACTAATTAAATTGAGCCTCAATTTAATTCAAGTCCAATAAAATATTAATTTGTACCACTATAGAAATTAATATTGTCGTACTCTTCTAAATCCAAATTACGATTAATCTGGCATTTCTTTCTAATTAATTTATTTATTTGTTTAAGATTCCAATATCATTAATTAATTTAAGCTTGTTGCTGGTTTTAATTAATTTATATATTTTATAAAGAGTGTTATAGTTCAAAAACATTATTTATTATACTAGAATAAATTCCAATCGGCCGGATTTCGTATAATAAATTCTTTTTTCTCAAATACCTCTTGAGGATATTATTAATCTGGTCCTCCAGAACACGATTCAATGCAATAACAATCCTAGCATCGCTAGATATTAATTACCACTGCCCAATATATCAGGATTCTTGAGTTACGAAAAACCTGCACATTTTTATAAGTCAAAGCAGTGCATAATTAATAGCGTATACTCAATGTTATATACAAAGATTCAGAAATAAATAATGACCTAGATGACCTCTTTCAGTAATCAGCAAGAAAGACTTATCTCAACGTGAATCCTTTAGTGCTATACTACACTAGTGTCATTTGTTTACCAAGGTTAGACTACATCTGGACTGACACTGCAACCTTTCACGATAAATCGTCCAAGTCTATCTAGGTTGTAAAACTTAGTTTTCTGCAAGGGACCGACTAAGAAACATTTAGTGGTGACCTGACTACCATTCAATCTACAATGCAGAAGACCTAGACTTGTTTGCTCAATTATAATCAAAAATTATATTTGCTCACAATATATCTCTTCACAAGTGTCAAAGAATAGTAGTTCTTAGGGTTATTAATACATAAACAACTCGTAAGACATGCTTTTTAGTATATAATTCCAACATTTACGTGGTCTTATTTAATTGAATCTACATCTATGAAAAATTGGTCGAGAATTTCACTAATAAATAGCAACAAAAAGATTACAAGATTTGGTAGGAAGAAACTATCTCTCCCTCTAAGAAATTAATCGCTCTACTCTCCTCTCTCTCTCTATTTTATATCTTCTCACACGACAATGATTAAAAATAGAAAACAATTTTGTTAGGAGAAATAAGACAATGGCCAACTATTTATATATAACCGCCATTCGCTAGCTAATCATGTCATTAGCTAATCCACAAAGCTGCTAAACTGCATCGTCAGTGCTATTGACCCATGATATCATCCTTGCCAATCGAATGGGACTGATTTGAGACTGTAGCCTAGAATTGCATGCGGAAACAAAATGATAAAGGATGGAAACACCAATACTTCTAAAAAAAAACTTCCAAGTATCACAAAAAAAGAATTAATCCCTATAATCCAAAGAGTAACTCGTCTCAACAATGTTGGTTAGATGAAGACGCCACAAATGGAGATGAAAAAATCGTTGAATAGGTCGATAAAGAATTTCTTAGCGAAATCGAAAGAAATTCAAAAAGTATTCTGGAAAAGAAAACTCACAATAATATTAATGAATAAGGTGTATTTTTCATCCCTTTAAATGGCGCATGTATATTGGCAAAGAATAAAATCATAAACCCACACAAAGTAGGAAACTTATATAGAAGGAAATAAATCAAAATATCTTAACCAAAGTAGGAAACTAATCTAGAAGGAAATAAGTCAAAAACTGACAACTAATAATAATTCGACCTTAATGAAATAACAAAAACATAGCCCACACGTGCCATAAACTAGAATACTAAAAGTCTGCAAATTTGAGCTCATTTACTATAATCAGATTGACGACTCTTGGGCTATTTTGACCGTTATCTCTAATGGGCTTTGACGTAGGTTGGATAGGATGAAGGAACTATTGGATATAATGATCCATGAGCCTAATGTATAAATGTTAGGCAGTGGTTTACATAGATCGAGAATTCAATTTGATCACCCCAAGAGCGTAGAAACATCGACCCGTTGGTTATAGAATCAGTCAAAAACCTTAGTATGATTGAACGCCACAAGACCTTACTCCAGTGTCTCGATAAATTCTAAAACAAATAAAACACTCTACAAAAAGAACTCAACTCACAATGACAATGCCAATTTTTGTTTTTACTTCAAGGTATGTTGAAAACATATAATTATATATATATATATATATATATATATAGGTTAGAAAGGACTCTTGAGAGCCTCACACATTTAATACTACTTTACATTTAATAGACTCAATTAAAATATAATTCCTAAACACTTGGTATGAGGCTTCAAAAGTCACTTACTAAACATAAAACAAATAAATAAAATGACTTTTATTTGGGCTCCAACTCATGCACGAAAATTCAACCATTATTCTTTTTCTTGGGCCTTCAAAATATGATAAGTAACGAGCCCACACTTTAGGTATAAGTTGTTGAGATTCAGTGAGGAATTCCACTGCCAGAATCTCATAGGATGACATTCAACTTTAATCCAAATAAAATTTCTATTTCTAATCCGCTAGAACGCATATAGGCTAGTAGCAGATAAGAAATAAACGAGCCATAGACATGCTCTTAAGGTTCACATACTACCTTTCGATTGCATAATCTTCTTGTTGATTAGTGTAGTAGATAGCTTGCTACTCCCCACTCCTCGACAACAATTCAACCTTCGAATCTTCTAACTTATTCCCTCCTACAGCTCGAATATTGTATGAGCGATAAGCTGACGAGCCTAATAACCGGGTGAGGAAAAAAAATTACAGAGAGAAATTTCATGCTCCTAAGCTATAGAAGACAAAAAAATTGTGTGCAGGGTTGCTCACAATTTTCGTCTCCCACTCTTATTAATAGGAGTGATGAGCTAAGTCAAAGATTCCAATGAGGATTATTATGAGTGAGTCTCCTAGTGAGATTGATTCTTAAAGTTGAGCCAAACTTAAATTAAGTCAATTAATATTAATTGAGTCCACTATAGGATTAATATTGAACTACCCAACCTGATCTATATTACGAAAATGATTCATTTTTCATTAATTAATCTTTATTTTTAAAATTTCTAATATTCATTAATTAATTTAAGTTTGTTGCTAGATTTAATTAATTAATTTTCTTCCAAGGGTGCTATAGCTCAAAACCTTATTTTTTTGAGCTCCTCTTGGTGATATTATCAACTCGGGTCTTCCCGAGACACAATTATGTGCAATAAAAATAGTAGTTTCCTCATAAACTAATTATCACTGCCCATTGTGCCCAACATACCAAGATATAGTGTTACAAAAAATCCACAATTTCTAATATATCAAAGAAGTGCATAATTAGCAACTATACTCAATGCTATCTACATATATTAAGAAATAACAATGTCGAGACCTTGTACTTCCTGTAATCAGCAAGGAGTACTTATCTCATTGTGAATCTGTTTCATTGCTATACCACATCATTATAATATCTCAGACTGATATTGCAGTCTTTCACAATCGATTATCTAGATATATCTAGGGTGTGAGCTTGATTTATTCTACCAAATAACCGACTGAAAGATCTTCTATGATCATCGATCCACCAATCAGTCTACAATGTAGAAAATTGACTTCGCTTGCATATAATATAATCAACTGAAAATAAAATGCAAACCTTGTGACAAAAATAATTTATTCTCATTTAATCAAGACGAAAAAGGTTTTTACATAGAAAACAGCTCAAATCATGCTTTTCAGTAAACAAACATATAATCTCCTGCTTATACTAAAAGCATGCTTTCGAGTATATAAATCCTATCTAACTGTCCCACTTACACTCAAAGCAGGCTCTTCATACATTTCACTCATATGTCTTCCACATGACGGTTAGAGCCTTGTGGGCCTGTGTTCCTTCAAATTTGCCACTTCACCACAGTTATCATAGTAGGCTGTAATACTCTTAGGCATTAATTTAGAACTATGTTTAAATCCAATAGAAAGTTCCTGAGCCAAACAACTTCCTTTACAACTTCTGAATCAACCACATATTCAGCCTCCATGGTGGAGTCTGCGATGATTTCAACTTTAAACTAATCCATGTCACAGCTCCACCTCCTAGTGAGCACATATCAAGAGGTAGACTTTTTTGAGTTCCGATTAATTTGGTAATCTGAATCAGTGTAACCTATATGGCATTTGTTTTCTGCCTGGTAAACTAGCATATACTCTTTAGTACTTTTTAAGTACTTGAGTATATTCTTTACTATAATCCAATGTCCTTGTCCAAGATTTGACTGATATCCAGCTATCATGCCAACAACAAAGTAAATATCGGGTTTAGTATACATCATAACATACATCAGACTTTCAACTGCCAAAGCATATGAAATTATGCGCATCTCATCTATCTAAATAGGTGTCTTAGGACAATATCCTAAGATAAAGTGATTCCATGCCAAAATGGTAAGAACCCTTTCTTGGAATATTGCATGCTAAAAGTCGAAGTATCGTGTCGATGTAGGATTGATGAGATAAGCACAACATTCTCTTATTCCAATCGCATATAACCTTGATCCCGGGAATGTGTCCAGCTTCTACCATATCCTTTATCTCGAATTGACTGGATAATGATGCCCTTACATCTGATAACACCTTCTTGTTGTTGCCAATGAATAGGATGTCATCTACGTATAGTATCAAGAACATCATTGAGTTCCCATCACATTTTCTGTACACACATCTTTCATTAGGACACTGTTCAAATTTGAAAGATTTGAATGCTTGATTGAAACAGAGGTTCTATAACCTTAAAGCTTGCTTAAGTCTATATTTGGATTTCTTAAGCTTCCACACCATGTGTTCATTCTCTTTAACTGTACATCTCTTGGGTTGTTTCATGTAGATGGTCTCCTCAAGACTAGCATTAAGGAAAATCGTTTTGACGTCCATCTGCAAACTTTCAAATCCATATAGGATGCTATAGATAAGAGGATACATATTGACTCAAGCATAGCCACAGGCGAGAAGGTCTCATTAGAGTGATTACTTTCCTTTCGGTATACCTCTTTCCCACTAGTCTAGCTTTGAAGACTACAACATTTCCGTTAGGTCATCTCTTATGCTTGTAAACACATTTACTCCCTATGGCCTTACAACCTACAGGTATGACTTTAAAATCATAAACCTCTTTGTTTAGCATGGACTGCTATTTTGATAACATCGCTTATTCCCAAAATTGACTATCCGAATCTTGCATTACCTCTTTGCAGTTCCAGGAATCCGACTCATCTAGGTCAAAAACTATGTCAAAAGAGTCTTCTAAGCCTATGAACCTATCAGGTTGTCTCACAACTCTCCCACTACGACGTGGCTCTACAATCTGTAGTACAAAACTGATGATGACGATATAGTATCTTGTGATGCTTGCACTTGGTCATTTGGCACTATAATTTTTATGAGTTCCTTGAGAGCAATCACATTAGTGGGCTTGTGGTTAGTTATATAGGCTTCCTCCAAGAACTTAGCATGTGCTAAGAAACATCTTATTGTCGCGTAGACTATGAAACTCCCACTCTTTTGTTTCCTTAGAGTATCCTATAAACAGGCACACATCAATACGTGATGCCAATTTATTTGCATCCTTCTCCAAAACATGTGTTGGACAAGTCCAAACCTTGAAATGTCTTAGACTAGGCTTACGTCCAGTCGACATCGTATATGTAGTCTTTGATAGTGACTTTGAATATTCGAAGTTCAATGTGTTAGCTACCTTTTTCAGTGCATATCCCTAAAACGATGTAGGTAAATGAGCATAACTCATCATAGATCGAACCAGCTCTAGGAGCATTCGATTTCTCATTTCGGCTATGCCATTCTGCTGGGATGTGCCAGGCGCAGTAAGTTAGGGTTGAATTCCCGCCTCTAATAAGCCGTCTAAGTGATTCTTGCTCAGGAATCTATTGTAGACACTTGATAGTCTTATCATGATACGTCTCCACAAGTGTCCTGAATTCATTAAATTTACTAAAAAGGTTTTAACTTGTGACGTATCAAATAGACATATCCATTTTTAGAGTAATCATCAACAAAAGTGATGAAATACACCATACCGCCTCTTCTATAAGTCGACATATGACTACATACATCAGAATGAATGAGTACTATTACTTCATTGGCCCAATTCCCATTGACCTTAAAAGGTCTCTTGGTCATATTACTCTCCAAGCAAGATTCGTAGGTTAGAAAGGATTCTTATTGTAGACCCTCAAGTGAACCATGGTTCGCCAATCTTTGGATCCTACTAAGGTTAATGTAACCTAGTGCTAGGTGCCATAAGTACGTTTCATACATCGAATCACTCGGAGACTTTCTCTTTCTATAGTTAGTTGACAAGTTATAAGACTCATTAATTTGTTGCATTAATAGTTTGTCGGATAAAGTGCATAAGTTGTTAACCATTGTGCCATAACAGATAAACGAATCATTTTTCTTAATAATAAAACCATTATCAAAAGAAACAGAAACCGAATATCCATTACGAACAAGTATAGTAACTGAAATCAAGTTCTTTCTAAAACTAGGCACAAATAAAATATCTTACATAACTAAAATCCTATCACTTCTAAACTGTAGACACACAACTCCCACTACAATAGCCATCACATTTGTAGCATCGTCCAACTGGACGCTAACTTCTCATTAATGTAGTATTCTTGTTTCCTGAAACACAGAGGAATCAAAATAAAAATAATCAGTGGATTATGTATCCAGTTGATGGGGGAGATCGATGAGGATTCCAAAAACCCAGGATCCCATAGGTTGAAGTTCAGAATTTAATTCTTCACACAATTCAAACAAATCTGCCTAGAACGCATTAGATAATTAATTAATTTGAAATCCTAGATCATGATATCTAAGAGTTCGAATCTTACCATTAATTGTAGATCTTCTGTTTGTAGACGAGTGCTTGCAACTTCCACCACTTCTCCAATATTCTACCTCGAATCTTCTAGCCTATTACCCAAGTTCAGGGTTTGAATGCAGTGTGAACTGCATTATATCAAACCCTATAGGCTGAAGTGGAGAATAAAAGAAACAGAGATAGAACAGAGAGAAAACACGCTTAGGTTGTTTCTCATGCATCTGACTTAATGAATTTAATTCTCTACTCCCCTATTTATAGAATATGTAATGGGCTAGGCTAGGGATCAAAGGAATTTGGTATGGGCCTCCCTATGGCGCTTTTACTAATTAAATTGAGTCTCAATTCAATTTAAGTCCAATAGAATATTAATTTGGACCACTATAGAAATTAATATTGACCTACCCGTCCAAATCCAAATATGAATAATCTGGGTTTCATTATTAATTTATTTTTCGTGTTTAAGATTATAATGTCCAATAATTAATTTAATTCTGCTGCTGGCTTTAATTAATTAAATGTATTTTACCAAGAGTGGTCTAGTTCAAGAATATTATTTATTGTATTGGAATAAATTCCAACTGGTCGGGTTTCGTATAACAAATTCTTTTTCTCAAACACCTCTTAGGGATATTATCAACTTGGTCCTTTAGGATACGATTCAATGCAATAACAATTCTAGCATCGACTGCATAAGATATCATGATTCATGGGTTACGAAAAACCCGCACCTTTTGATAAGTCAAACCAGTGCATAATTGATAATGTATGCTCAATGATATATACAATGATTCAAAAATGAATAATCACTGAGATCTCGTCTTTTAGTAATCAGCAAGAAAGACTCATCTTAACATGAATCATTCAGTGCTATACCACACTAGTGTCATTTGTTTACCAAAGTTAGTAAACATCTGGACTGACACTGCAACCTTTCACGATAGATCGTCCAAGTCTATCTAGGTTGTGAAATTTAGTTTTCTTCTGCAAGGCACCGACTGAGAGACCTTTAGTGATGACCTAACCACCATTCAGTCTAGAATGCAAAAGACCTAGACTTGTTTACTCAATTATAATCATAGACTATATTTGCTCACAATATAATCACCAAATTATTAAAGGAAAATCATGTAATAATAATATCTCCACAAGAGTCGGAGAATGGTAGTTCTTAGGGTTATTAACATATAAGCAACTCGTAAAATATGCTTTCTAGTATACAACCCCAACAACATTGCCATCGAATGAGTAAAACAGTCGCTAAACATGATTCAACTACTAGAGCTTGAGACATACCTTGATCATTTCATTCCTTCTTCTTGAGAAGTGGACGGTCTGTCTTCCTGTGTTCTTTCTCACCACACTCGAAATATTTGCATGTCTTCTTCTTTTTCTTGACAACATTTTTGCCCTCTTACCTGCTTTGGGAACTGATTTTGTCGCTGCCCCACTCTTTTTCCCCTTGTCAGTCTTTTGGGCCGAGAAAGACGGGGTGACAGTCATTAAGACCTCCTTGGTCTATGCCATAAGCCCCTTTACTGATTGCAACTCAGTAAACAATTTTGGAAGGGTATAATCCTTCTTGTTCAGGTCATAATTCAACCGGAACTGATGAAACCTGCTTGACAGACTTTGAAAGATAATATTAACCTAGGAGGCAAGATTAGTCATCCCCCATAATAGCTCTATCTCATTGAGATGACCCATCATCTTGAGAACGTAGTCCCGCACAAATGTTGCTGGTCACTTTCATAATATTTTGTATTGGCAATGACTTGGCAGCACAGTTCTGCATTCCAACAAGTTGTTTATGTTCAACATCATCTCAGTGATAGTACTCAAGGCTTGATGCTGATATTGCAAAATATTTGACATAAATGCCAAAATGTAGCACATGGCCATCTCATTAGCCTTCTGCAATTAAAATATGTTCATTAACAATATTGGATGCATTTGCGGCAGATACGGTGAACAAGGTTGTTCAACCACAAACGTTAAGCCTTCTAGGATTAAGACTATATCCAAATTTCTTTTCCGGTCTATATAATTCTTACTCTCAAGTTTGTTTTCTTTGATAATTGAAGCAAGTGGATGAAAAGACATAATGGTAGGCTGTGAAGAAGATAAAACACATTGTCACAATCATGCTCAACACAAATTAATTGTAAAACTACAAAAAAAGAATTAAATGCATCTCACAAATAGTTTTTATCATAACAACCAAGTTACGGTAGTGTGATTGATTATCGATCCCAAGAAAAAGCAGGTTTTCAGTCATATAATTTAACAGATAGAGACTACGGTGGTGTCGCATGACTACTAAATCATAGCTAAGCTCATACAATAAATTTAACGCAAAGAATATCAATCATGCCAATATGCCCACAACATGTGAGTCAAATCAACATAAATAATTTTCTACAACTATCTTGTGAAGTTTAATCATGTGAACTTATAATCACTCAAAAATCAGCAAACCATGACAATGTGATTGATTAATAGCCCCAAGTTAATTACTTCACATTGAAACCAATTTATGGAGACCATATATAATTTTATATTTAATTTCCAATAGAAAATAACTATTTAATTTCCAATAGAAAATAACTACAATTTTTATTATCATGTAGTCATTCAAAATATGATTTTTGCAGATAATTATCATATAAGAAAATATAACAGACTATCCACTTAAAGCATACATAAATAACTAAATAAAATGATAATTACAATCCATTACAAAGAAAAATCTTATCCAAACCGAATAATTGTTTAAAATCTAGCAATATACAAATAAATCAAAATTATCTAGCTAAATCTATCTAAACCTTAACAAATTTAATCAAATTTAATTTGATGTACATTAGATTTAAGATAAGATTCAACAATCCTAGCCACAAACCAAATCCACAAATGTCGCCGCCACTTTGAACCACCACGTGACCACCGTGGAGCTAGCGCTTGCCTACCACCCGCTGCCTTTCTCCCTGCGCGTGCATCGCCTGTTGCTTGGGAGCCGCACGCCTGCAGCACTCGTTGGGGACTTGTGCGGTCTGTAGCGGCTGGCCGAGCGTCGCCCAACCCCATATCTTCGCCATGTCCGTGCCTGCTCTTGTCGTCTGCCCGCATGTGGCCGAGAACGATCATAAGCTGTTGAGTGCCTTCGACGCCCAGCCTCGGCCTATGCCCTCACGCCCCATGATTCTTCTCGCCATTGGGTGTCGCACATGATTTGCATAGCATTGTTGGCAAGAGTGTCCAGCGCCTGCCCTCCTCCGCCCGCACATAGCCCCGCATTCTACTGCCCGCAGAAGCGTCATGCGCGCTGATGGCCGAAAGATGTCTAGAGCAGTCTGGCATTTTGCACCACTGCCTTGCCCCTCGTTCGCCAGTGCCCGCCTCCGTCCACGCCTGCCCCTGTCGAGAACCTTCGACCATGCCCCGCGCCGTGCGCGGTACACCCTTACACCTAACACATGCCAACAACGGTTGTCCCTGTTCCAGACGAGCGCACGCCTAGGGTGTTTTTGGGTGAGGGTCGTCGACACGTCGTGTCGTGTCCCAAATCTGACCTTCTTTCTTCATGTTCTTCATTTGATTTCTCATCCAAATTCCAAGAATTTATAAGAAATAACATAGAAACCCCTAGTCTACCATGATCAATACTTGTGGGTTTACAATTTCGTGCCAAGAACCGAGCAAAATCAACAAGAATGAAATATGCATTCAACCCAAATAAATCAGCTAATTTGCAAAAACCAGATAAGTAGAAAAATAATTAAATTTAAACAACAGAGCCCATGATTCGACTTTGATACCAATTGTTGAGTTTTGTTGAGGAATTCCATTGCCAGGATCTTATATGATGACATTCATATTTAATCCAAATAAATTTTCAATTTCTAGTCCACTAGAACGCATATAGGCAAGCAGCAGACATGAGATAAACGAGCCATAGACATGCTCATATGGTTCAGATACTTACATTTTGATTGCAGAATCTTCTTACTGATTAGTTTAGTAGATAGCTTGCTAGTCCCACCACTCATCCATAACAATTAAACCTTCAAATCTTTTGAGTTTATTCCCCTACAGCTTGAATATTGTGTGGGCGATAAACTAATGAGCCTAATAATCAGGTGCATAAATTTTTTTTGCAGATAGTGATATTGGGCTCCTATGCTACAGGAGATAAAAAATGTGTGCATAGATGCTCACAATTTCCGTCCCCACATTTATTTATAGAGATGATGGGCTAAGTCAAAGATTCCAATGATGATTAAGGTTGGACCTCCTAATATCCATTAATTTTTTTCAAGAGTGCTACAGTTTAACGCTTATGAACAACTGAAAGTTAAAGTTGTTGTGCCAAAGGCACCGTCACTTCCTTAATTTAAACCATATTGGACCTCTCAATATGTTTAGAATGTAGTCTTGTTGAATCAACCTCAACTAAACTCTTTCCTTATTCCTGAATATCTCTATTCCACGAATCCTCCGAGCATCACCAAAGTCTTTCACATTCAAATTCTTCTTTCAAATTTGATTTCACCTTGTTGATCTCTGACATGTGTTTGCCAGCCACCAGCATATCATCAACGTATAATAGAAGATAAGTGATAGTACAATCTCCATTTTTCCTAAGATGTGTACAATTTTCGAATTTTGATTTTTCAAATCCAATTCTCAAGTGCCAGTGTTTGGAACTTTGCTTCAACCATAAAGAGATTTCTTGAGCAAACACATGTTCTCCATGTTTTCAGATATGATAAAACATTCGGGATGGACCATGTAGATCATTTCTTCAAGATTTCTATGTAAGAATGTTGTCTTGACATCCAACTACTACAGCTGTAATCCATGTTAAACAACAATGACCAGCAACATTCAAATTGAGCAATGTTTCACTATGGGTGAGAGCAATTCATTGATGCCAATGCCTTCATTTAGTGTGAACCCATTTGCCATCAGCCTTGCATTGTATAAAATGCTCCCGTCTATTTCAATCTTCTTTTTAAAGATCCATTTCTATCCAATATATTTCTAGTTCTTAGGTTTCTCCACCAACACCCAAGTAATATTCTTTATCAAAGAAAACAACTTCTCTTATCCATTGCTCCATTTCATTTCCACTAACAACCTCTATATTTTTGTTTTGTACATTGTATTTAATATTTTGCAACATTCAAATCATATTAAATTGAATCAACATACCCAAATCAATTAGGCAGTTTAATGGTCGTTTTGTTAGTCTCTGGCTAAAAGATAATCATCTAACTCGTCTTTTTCCATCAATATTTCCTAAACATCATCTGCAACATCTTCAATGACTCAAGAGTCGAAGTTTGAAATCTTATCAGATCCACCAAGTTCCACGTGCACTTGATCTTTGCCTAATTCTTTCTGTGTTGTTCCAGTAACTTCAAGTTATCACATTCTATTATCCTTGAATACCAGATCTCTACTAACAATAACATTTTATTTTGTTGGTTCTACACACCATAGCCTATAGTCTTTCACACATTTTAGATGTCTAAGAAAGATGCAATTCAATGCTCTTGCATCCGACTTATCTTGCCTCACATGGGCATAGGCCATGCAACTAAATATCCTTAGATGAGAGTAATCAATATCTACTACTTCTCACATTTCATTTGGAGTCTTGAAACCAATTATTGATGATAGTAACTAATCGATCAAATAGCATGTTGTATCAGTGGAAAATTTTCAAAACTTTTTTGGAACTCCGCTTGCTGCAAGCATGACCCTTACTCTCTCCAAGATGGTCCTATTCATATTTTCTATAACACCACTTTGCTGAGAGTTAGTAGGTTTAGAGCCATTTTCATCGGTCAACATGAAATTTGTGGAATTCATTGGTCAAAAACTCCAATATTTGTCCCAAGCACTTCAACCTAGTTCCATTTTCATACTCAATCATATTGTACCATTTCAAAAACTTTGGGTTGGAATCTGATTTGCTTTTCAAGATATACAACCACAATTCTCTTAAATAATGATCCATAAGAGAGAAAAATCTTTCACCACCAATTGTTTTAGTCTTAGAATGTCCCCAAAGATCATCAAGTACATAGTCTAAGGGAGAATTAACATTCATAACACTTGTCAGGTAGGGCAATTTTTTTACTTTTAGCCTAAATGCATCCATTACAATAATCTATTTTGAACTTCTTATGGTGTTTTAACATTTCCTACTTCAACAAGTCATTAGACCATTCTCTCTCACATACCTAATCTAGCATGCCATTACATGGATTGATGCACTAGATTGGACTCAGATTCTTGAATGATAGTTATAGCATCAAGATAATATAGACTATTATGCTTAATACCCCTCATAATAGGGATGAAGTTTTTAACAACATGTAATTCAGCATTCTGAGACTTAAAACAGAAATTATTTGCTTCCAACATTTCTAAAGAGATCAAATTTCTTTCGAGTTTAGAAATATACCTGACATCTTGAAGAATTCTTACAGCACCATCACGCATTTTCATCTTGATTTTGACAATTCATTTAACTAGACATGTTTGATAATTTCCAAGCATAAGTGACTCTTCATCACAATACACAATACTGATAAACCAATCCTTGTGGGGCACATATGGAACACATCTCTTGAGTCCAAGATCCATTAATTTTCAATGGGTTGATCGACAATGATCAACATCACTGTAGCCTCAACATGTTTTACAACATCCCTAGAATTTTCAGCCCGTTCCTTTTGAGCTTGCTTCATTTTCATGCGAAGCAATCATTCTTTAAGTGCCCTGACATTTTTATAGTAGTGCTAAGTCCTCATTTATTTTTCTTACGCTTATTTTGGGGATTTGATTTCCCATCAATCCCTGATTTCTTGAATTTCTTTGTGATTTTGTATATCCCATTCAAGCTCCTTACAACATTTTCTTGCTTATCTCCTGATGTCCTCTTTATCTCCTTCGTTCTCAAGGCACATTGGACCTCATCAAGAGTTTTTGTCATTTCTCCCATACAACATTGCATCCTTGAGATGTTGATAGGATTTAGGCAACATATTAAACAGTATGATCGTCTTATCATCGTCCTCCAATGCTTTTCATAATCATCTACGATCTTGTTGAACACATCAACTTGATCCAAGATCGATTTATTGTCAAGAATCTTGAAGGAATACAACAGATGTTTGGCGTAGAGGCAATTCGCGATGAACTTTGTCATGCACATATTCTCCAGCTTTTTTCACATTGCTGCTACACTTGTTTCTTGCATAAGTTCCCTCAATACCGTATCTCCCAAACATAAGATTATCATGTTGTGGACTTTCTCCAACATTTCGGCCATCTTCAGATTATCCTGGGCTTATCTGAAGGGTTTATCCCTCTCCAAAGCGTCGGATAATTTGTGCTGCGTGAGAATGACCTATATGTTGACCTGTCATAATCCAATGTCATTTCCCCTCGTGAATTTATGTCTCATACATTGCCATCGACATGTAATACCCTTGTCAACGAAATTCGATATCTAATTCCTATTTAAAACAAATAATCTCATCAAAACAATATATATATATATATATAAGTGCAAAATCTATACAGTAGTTCAACAAAATTTACGTCTATACATTACAAAAATAATTCATGACATGCCACATATACTATTATGTCCAAATATTTACCCAAAAATGATAGGTGACTTGACAGGATTGCAGCTGCTGAATTGACGATGAATCTAATCTGCAAAAGTATCCTGAAGGGGGGGGGAGTGAGCTCACAAGATTAGTAGTATATTAAACGTTAGAACTAAATTTCCGAAATTAAATAAATGTTATACAACCTATTCTTGTAAAATACCATTCTACAGTTTTTTCTTAACAAGCAGTAAAGTAATTCTTACTTCACGTCATACAAATATCCACATCAGCAGTAAATCCAAACCCGAAAATCATAAATATATCAAAGGTTAAATGACAGATAACTTCATATATTTTCATGGATTTCAATTTATACTAGAGAATACACAGTAGCATATTTATCAAAGCACAAATTATCACATATGGCCCCAGTATGTGCTTAGTGACTAACATGTGTACATGGATCACATCAAATACACATATAAACCCGGCCATTGCCCATGAAAGGACGCCACACTGATCTCTCAATTAGGGCGCAAATCACCCAATAAGGGTGTAGATCACCCATGAAGGGCGCAGATCAGTCATGAAGAGAGTGTATAAATCAAATCAGATCACTACAAATAGCGCATATCAATCAAATCGGATCTCTACGAAGGGTGCATATCAAATATCAGATGATCCTCACTTCGGTTATCTATAATACAAGTGAACACGGATAATGCAGTATTGTTGTCTTATGTCATGCCAACTATGCCCAATGAACACACTCAGCTTTTAAGATGTTAACGAATATCGTGTCATAATTCAACAATCATATTCAGATATGAAATTCGTGTTTAACACATAATATTCAAACTCTAATTAGAATATAGCATATAATCACATCATAACTCATATTATTACCAATCTCTATTCTATATGCAATCACATCAATTTAATTCAAGAAATAAAAGCCTAACCTAGAATACACTACCTCATAAGTCAAAACTTCTCAATTAGGTGGTCGTCCTACTTTTGCTCCTTATCATTTCCCCAGCTGCTGCTCGAATCACGACCATCTTAAATAAATATAATACAAATCAATAACATTATATATATATATATATGATACATTATTTAACATTTTGCATCAATAATTCATTTTATTTTCAAAAATTCCCACTTCCTATCAAATTTTACAATATATTTAAACATCTAATTTATTTTAATGTTTTTCTGCTCAACTTATATATATACATTTTTGTCATTTAATTCTTCAAAATATTTTCTCACATGTTCCAATAATTATGCTTTTAGCTAAATATTAGTTAACTTCTTTTAACAATAATATTGCATCCTTATTATAAGATGAATTTTTATATTTTCATTTCAATTCTTTTAATTTGGACTTAACTAGTCTTTTAAATTTATTGATCTTGTTGATCCTGGGCTAGTATATAATATCAAACTCATTTTATTATGGGCTTAAGTTTTTTTTCTTAATAGAATTATTTTAGGCCCATTTGTTATTTGTTAACTTCTCTTTCTTATAAAATTGTTTGAGGGCCTATTGTTATTTATTTTCCTAGCCCATTACTATTTGTCTTCCCTAGCCCAAGTCTTTGTTAGTTTTCTTTCATTCTCAATTCTTCAACACAAGCAAATCACTCACTTCATTTTATATGAAATTTCAACAATTTTTCCCATTCTAGTCTTCTGAAATTTTCTCACTTTTAACCCATCAATGTGTTTGACTACAGAATTCTTGTACATAAATTAAACAAGATTAAACAACAAAATCCTAATTTCCAACTCTAAATATCACGGCTATTTCACTACTTCAATCCAAGACTTTACTTTTAATTTGTATAATTTCAATAGCTTTCAACATTAGAATATATCAATTAAGCCAATCAGTAACAACTCCACTTTTTCTTCCTAGAACACTTCGACCCACTTCAAACATTACTCCTAAATTTTGTTAATCTCTACCTCAATTCGCCCTAGTTAATTCTGCATACTATTTTATCAATTATCCCCAGTCCTCAACATTTAAAACTTAACTAATTAAAGAAAGGAAATTAAAAATATATATATAAATATATACAATTACAATGTGTGTGCGTCAAGTGTGTTAAATGTAGGGGGCGAATTTGAAGCGCGAAGAAGAAGCAGAAGCCAGCGGCAGAGGTCGGCAGCGCGACGACGGTGCAGTATGGTTGTTGCAGAGATGAAGTCCTAGAAGAGGGGAAAATATATGTGTGGTTGTGCATCTCAATGTAGGTGCAACGAGAGATGACCGAGGGGAAAGGAAAAAGATGAGGCGGTGGCGGTGGCTCGATGGCCGGATAGTGGCGAGGCGACGACAGGTCGACGCGAATAGGATAGAACCAAGGGAGGTGGAGAGAGAGATATGAGGCGGTGTGTGTACCGTAGAGACAAAAGAATTATGTGGCAGATGTGTGTGGGTGTATAACCCATAACCCAGAAAAGAGAGAGAGAAACCCAATTCTATTTATTTTTTTCTCTCTTTTGCTTAGTCAATAGGATAGCCAAGTGGGAGTCTAATCTTTTACCACATGTCCTTATCTCTTTATGTGTGGCATCCAAAAATTGAAGGAAATGCATGAATTCCTTCACCCTCAATTCACACTTTGGGCCCCAAAAGTGGGCTTAGTTTTATTTAATTCCATCCCAGCACTCCTAATCATATACATATGAATTTCGGCCCAATCCCATTTACCGCATAACAAATTATTTTAATTACTATTACTAATTCTGTACTCTATACTCTCGTCAAATAGAATAACCTAATTAAAACATCATGTATTTTGATAATCCAAATAAAATAATAATACAAATTTTAATTAAATTAGTTTATAACACTAGGTAATATTTAAATTTCTAGATCTCATCATCTTAAATTAATTGCTAACAGATTTTTAAATTTTTAATTATTAAATATCTAAGTTTCATTATAATTTCGTCATCAAAATGTATACTTGATTCGAAGAGATATTGATATTGTTTTCGCATTATGTCTTCTTGTTCCCACGCAGCTTCTTCCACTTTATGACTTCTCCACAGAACTTTGACTAACAATATCTTTTTATTCTGGAGCTCTTTCACTTCTCGAGCTAAAATCTGATCAAGTTCCTTTTCATAGGTCAAATTTGTTTGTAACTTAATTGATGCAACTTGTATAACGTGGGAAGGATCTGACCGATATATTCTCAACATCGACATGTGGAATACATTATGAATCTTTTCTAGTTCAAGTGGAAAAGCAAGACGGTAAGCCACTGGACCTACACGATCAAGTATCTCGTATGGTCAAATGAATCTCGACACAATTTGCTTTCTTCCTAAACCAAAGTACTTTCTTCCAGGGAGAAACTTTCAGAAATACTTTGTCGCCCACATTAAATTCGATATCCTTTCTTTTTAAATCAGCATAGTATTTTTGTCTATCTGATGTCGCTTTTAGTCTGTCTCGCATTTTTTGAACTTTTTCTTCAGTTTCTTGTATCAACTCTAGTCCCGCAATTTTATTCTCACTCAATTATGTCCAGTATAATGGTGTTTGACATTTACGACCATAGAGTGCCTCGTATGGAGCCATATGAATATTTGATTGAAAACTACTATTGTATGCAAATTCGACCAATGGCAAATAATTCTTCCAATTGCCTTCAAAATCTATAATACAACTCGTAGCATATCTTCCAAAATCTGAATCACCCGTTTTGATTGTCCATCAGTTTGAGGGTGAAAAGTCGTGCTAAAATTCAATCGAGAACCTAAAGCTTCTTGCAATTTCTGTCAGAATCTCGAAATGATGCGGGGATCTCTGTCAAAGATTATAGATGTATGCACTCCATGTAATCTTACAATTTCATTTATGTATAATTCAGCTAACTTTTCCAGCGAATAATTAGTTCTCAAATGTAGAAAATGAGCTGACTTGGTTAATCAATCAACAATCACCCATATTGAGTCCTTTTTTGAGGTGACATTGGTAGACCTGTCACAAAATCAATCGTGATTCGATCCCATTTCCATTCATGTACAGTAACTGGTTGTAACAATCTAGATGGAAACTGATGCTCATCTTTGACTTGCTGACATGTTAGGCGTTTACGCACGAACTCAATGATATTTCTTTTCATACCCGACAACCTATACGATTCCATTAAATCATGATATTTTTCTTACTCCAAGGATACATCGAATATAAACTGTTATGCGCTTCCTAGAAAATCTCATTTTTCAATTCATTGTCATCTCGTACACACAATCTTTTTTCTTAAATATAAATATCCATCAAGACTCTATTCAAACCCATGCATTTCTCCTTTACAAATATGCTCCAGATTCGCTTTCAACTTTTTATTAGTCTTCTAAAAATCTTTAACTCGTTGGATTAGCGTTGGTTTCACTTTCAGCTCTGCCTGAATACCACCATTATTGAGTGTCTTTAGTTGAGTGTTCATAGCTCTCAAAACTGAAATTGATTTCCTGCTGAGTGCATTCGCTACTACATTCGCTTTGCCCGGATGATAATCAATAAGACAGTTATAGCCTAATAAGTTCAACCCATCTTCTCTATCTCAAGTTATGTTCTTTCTATGTAAGCAAATACTTGAGACTCTTGTTATCAGTGTATATATATCATTTTTCACCATAGAGATAGTGTTTCCATCTATTCAAAGTGAAAGCTATCTCTGCCAATTCCAGATCACGTGTAGGATAGTTCTTCTAGTGAGTTTTCAACTGTCTTGAAGCATATACAAACACTTTACCTTCTTCCATTAAGACACAACCCAATCCATTGTGATGTGTCATTGAATATTGTGTTGGGGTTTTAAATATTCCGGTGAAGAATCCCCTACCCGAGATCTAGTAGGATAATATAAGAAAATTCAATTCAGCAAATTAATTTCCTACTTGATTCTAGAACGCAGATATTCATGCTTTTCA
>JAYDZE010033428.1:0-27151 GCA_034509125.1 Monilaria moniliformis
CTCTGTGAAAATTTCTCCAAAGGCTCGTGTACATTTGGAGATCGATGCCATTTTGCCCATGGCGCAGCTGAGCTACGTAAAACAGGTTTTTGAGTTATCCCATTTTTCGCCTTCCTACTATCCTGTTTAATCTGGTTATGTTCTCTACATTGATGTAGCAAACTTTGCTCGTTATACACTGCAGTTTTGCTTCTCGCGTATTACCAGTTTTGATAATTTGATAATTAGATTTTTATTTTTCCTCTGCAATATTTGAGCTGGCAACAAGACTAACTTGGGTTGTAATTTATAGTTATTTAGATTTTCAAATGGTTACTTTGAATATAGAATTTGAATTGTTGATCTCAAATATTTATTTTGGATATAGAATTCAAATTATTTAATTGAGAACGTATTGAATTGGAATCCAATTTTAAATCTAAACATTTTTGTAGTACCAAATAATAAATTTAGGAGAATATTCAATGCTGAATTCAAGCTCTTGATTTTATAGTACCAAACATGCAATAAAGTTTGTTTTCACAGTTTTGGCTATATTGGATGACCAATTTTTTTATTTACTATTAGTTGTTTTTTTTCTTTTATCTTTTATTATGCTACGATTAATTTTACGAATGTACACTTTTCTTTTATTCGTTTCCATAAAAAAGAAGAAAGGGAATATAGTTATTTTTCGCCATCCAGAATTCTTTCTTGATTTTTCTGTATTCATCTATTTTCACCACACACACACACACACACACACACACATATATATATATATATATAATATCTTTATATGTGTGTGTGGTATCACTGATCGTTGGAGTAGAAATGGAAACGTAGGTGAAAATAAATAAATAAATAAATAAATAGATGATACACCAATGGTGATGCGGAACAAATTATAAACAACTATTTTATTCCAAAATTGAGAAGGTGACGCCGCCACGCGATATAGACAACTGATGGCTAAGAAAAAAAGGAGGGGCAAAAATAGAAACGACTATAATTTCATAAACATCAAAGGACTCATTTAACCACCAGTAACGCCTTCTTCCGCCGCCGTGTGCGGTGGTGGAGCTCGGCTTCTAATTAGCGGAGTCTGATTTGGAAGCATGTTTCGCGGCGGCGTTGTGCTCCCGCGCCTCTTGCTTGCTGACTTCTGCATTGTGTTTCCTCTCTTGCTTTCTTTCTGTTGCCATCTCCTTTTCCGTCTTACTACAATCTTCTTCCACTACAATACTTCCACCTATGGGCAAAACCTAATATAAAAATATGAATATTTTTTTTGTCTGTTCTATGAACATTAAATTTTCTGTTTTATATTAGCCTACGACATATTATTAGATTGCATTATTTACAATGACAAAAAACCACACAATCTATTATATTCAACACTAGCAAATCACACAAAATGCAATCTATTTTATTCAACAAAGAGAACTACAAACAAATCACACAAAAGAGATAGCAGTTGATATATCAAATCTTTATTTTTCAAAGAAAGTCACCTCATGTTATCAGATTAAAATTTGTGAGAATACCATTAATTATTAATTTGTGAACAAATTGCATTTAGTCGTCGATCGGGACTAACGAGGTATAGCATGGTTTGTGCGAGGCAGGTAACAATGTCCTTATTCGAATCTCTATGCATATCTATATACGTTATAGTATAAATTTGTAATATTGATACGAAAATACAATTCGTATCGTTTTGCTTCTCAAAATAACTAGTGATTGATACTTATGAGATTATATGTGTTTTATCTATCATCGAAAACTTATTTATAAAGTGAGCAATCAGAATTCAATTCCTATTCTACCTGAATCGTGAGAAAAACTACAGCAAAATAAAGAATTTGCAATCGATATGAGAAAAATTATATAAAATAACTAATAATAATAATAATAATAATAATAATAATAAAAGAACCTTTTCTTGAACGGTGGCATTGGTTTTTTCCATGCCTGATTTTGCCGATGCGGCGATGTTTCCAGCATGTTCTTTCATTGACTGCATTTTCCACCTTTTCCCTTTTCTTTTTTTCCTTCAAAAATTTCTTAAATTTTTTTACACAGAATACAAATACACTTAAAACAAGCAGAAATATTCGTGGGGCCTACTTTCTGGGTTTCCGACACTTCCGCAGGACCGCAGGTTTCAGTTCTAGTTTTTATATTTTTATGTGATTAGGAGACTTTTATTAACTAAAATACCTCAAAAGATTTAAATTTCAAGGTTGTCTATATTATTATAATCGTTGATGCGATAGTGTATGTCTCGAGCAATATCACTAAACACAATTAGTATATGTGCTAAATGTAAAAAGTAACTTTTATTACAACTTAGAAATCTCTTCGTTGATGAATGAGTTAATTTAAGTCGACACAATGACTAATACCAAATTTTAGTCAATTTTAATTAAGTGGAGCATAAGGAGATCACCAGAGTTGGGCCTCCCAACTTTGCCTTACATTAGAGATCCCACATAAAAAATTGAAAAGAAATTAAATTTGTAATTAGTAGGTTTCAAATCCACGAAAGAAAGGTAGGAGATGATTCTTTCATACTAGGTCAAAGCCTCTTTTATATAGTAAAACATTACACTAATTTATATAATATACCAAAACTTACAAAAAAGTAAAAAAGAGAAACAATCGCACACCAAGCATATACATTACACTCACGATTTGATTGGCCGAAAGATACAAGTACATTGCCATCGCACGTAGCGGCGAAATCAGTTGAAGAGCAGCACGAGAGGCTCGTGCTTCCGGCTCTCTACTCCACAGTGGCGGAAAGCTGATGGCGTGTGATGAGCTGCCATTGTATTTGTGAATACCAAAACAATCGCCGCTACACACCACTAAACATCGGGCGTTGATTGTCAAAGCACATTGTCATGTTATATGTTGTACTTTGTTACTTTATATTCCTTTAAATAAATTATTTTGTTATTATCAATATTTGTTACTACCATGTCTATGTCAATAAATAAATCGTAACATATAAATATATAATGGAGAAGGTGGCATTTATTTATGTAAAGACACCTTATTACGCTTCACACATGACCAACACGTATCTTTTATTTTTAATTTGTATACATTTTTACTTGTAAATAGTGAATGTATTGAATGGTGTCGAAGCTACATGTTTGAAAATATTATCCGAAAATGAAAAATGTGACCACGGAACGGAAGTGTTATATGCGTCATAACGCTTTGAAAGCACCGATATATTTCTCTTACAAAGATCAAATAATTAAATTCTACCGTTCTCACAATCACAAAAAAAAAAAAAAAAATCTATATTCACTCATCGAGATATTTCTGTTACAAAGATCAAAGAATTAAATTCTACCGTTCTTGTTTTTTCTATTTCAAAATAGATGAAAAGATACTATTATAATAAAAAAAATATTTTTATCCTTATTTATAAAAGTATGAGTTTTGTTTATCATTTTATTTTAAAATATTAAGTTACCCCTTTATATGGCCGAAAAAATGATAAAATAAACATAACTCGTTTTTTGCCTTTTATTTAAATTAATATCAGTTTTTTTTTCACAATACAACTGAAAACTTAAAAAAATAGAAAAAAACCAACCAACTCACAATACTGCATTTATTTTTTCGTGTAAGAGGGTGGTTGCTCTTACCTTTAAAACTAAAAATATCAACCTACTTATTAAATGTACATTCACAACATACCATAAACATAATCTTACTTGAGAAATCATAAAAATATCATAAATTATTTTGAAAACTTACGACAAAAAGAACCGGCGGTATTTTTTATTGAAAAAAAAGTAAATTCGGAAGAGAATATAGTAGGAGACTACGTTCGTGTTTCTGCGACATAAAGAAGATATACAAAATCATTACGACGTCGCAAATTTTGATTTTTTCGAACTATACTAGAGCCCACGATCTTGGCCCCCAATCGTGTTCTAAAGCCCACGATGGTTGCCCAAGATCGTGGACGACAATAGTTTCCCACGACCGTTGCCCACGATCGTTGCCTAAGGTCTTGGTCCACGCCAACGATCATTGTCGACGATTGTGTAAAGCTCACATTAGTGGTCAAAGATCGTGGACGACGACCATAGCCGACGATTGCTAACCACGATCTTTGGCCACGATTGTTTGCCACGATCTTGTTCTAAAACCCACGATATTAGTCCACGCCAACGATCGTGTAAAGCCCACGTTAGTGGTTAACTATTGTGGACAACGCCGTGTACAATGATCGTGGACCACGACCACAGACTACGACCATTGGCCATGATCGTTTGCCACGATCTTGTACCACTATTGTGTTCTTAAGACCACGATGTTCTCAATCAAGACCCACGATAATGTTACGATGTCTTTTTCACGATCACAATGCTCCCTCTCGAGTGGGTCATCTTGAGTGAGTCCGACGTTCGCTGCACCACCAGAATATAGTGCCACCGTGAGCATTGAAGCTCTATACCACGGTGGGTGTGAGATAAAAATCCTAATATTCATTATTGTTGTTTGCTAATTCTTTTATTTTATTTATGCTAATCAAAGATTGGGATATGGCGTATCATGATACATTACGACGGTCGTTGGGACTGATCGACGTACGTAGATGGGATGTGAGGATTATCAGCGTGGAGTTGGGCAACTTGACTCTAAATCAGCTCATGCATGCGATTAGAAATGTATTATGGGTTGAAACAATACAAACTATTTGCTTTACCATTTCACCCGTATAGAAGGCGACAAACAAGTTAAAGTTTTTCTAGGATGTGATATGCAATTACTTCGAATGCTAGCGGAACATATATCCATTCCGAAGATTTATGTCATTTAGAGAGACAATCAATCTTTCCCAGAGTGAATATGAGAGAAAGCAGCTCGGGACCAGAGCACTACGAAATCTCTCACAGCATACCACCTGAAGAGGCGGGAATAACTCTTAACATGAGGAGGATAAGAGATGTAAAAATGTGATTGTATTATGACCTCAGAGTTCTTTGCTTGGATTTGGAAATCGCCATAAATGGATAGGGTTTTCGGGCAACATAACATATGATCAGACCAATATGTATTTGGAAATTACTAAGTTGACGCTGGAGCACTGCTACCCCTCAAACTTGGACCATACTGCTAAAAGAAAGGTTAAAGCTAAGGTTGTTGCTATGTATATTGCTCGTAGATTGGGGGATGACAGGGTCATTTTGAGATCGAATGATATGATTACAGAGATGCGCAAATCATATGGTATTGCTATGATATACAATTTCACTTTGAACTTGAGGAGCTTAGTGATAGAGATGACGTATGTCAACTTTGATAATTTGTATCAGAGGCTCCCATTGTATCTATATTTTTTGCGTCAACAAAATTCAGGGCAGTTGACTAGAGATGGAGTATTATGTTACGTGTTTGTTGCTCTCAGATAGTGTATCCGTGCATTCGAGAGCTCTCTTCAGCCGGTGTTTGTAGGGGATCGGACCCAACTGAAGGGTATGAATAAAGGTATTTTGCTTGTGGTAGTCACAATGGATAGAAATGAACAAATTTTCCCCCATGCAGTTGGTATTGGTCCGATAGAGAACACTCGATCGTGTATTTGGTTTCTTTATAAGCTGCACATGTGTTACAATCCATCGAGAATTTGGTTATTGTATCAGACCAACATAAGAGCATCCTTAAAGTCGTTGAAACCGTCTATCTGAATGCAGCACATGTTTTGTATTATTACCATCTGCAAAGGAATTTAACTCGATACAAAGCTCATGTTGCAGCCGTTTTAAAAAATGCGGCATTCAATTATCGGCATTATTTTTCAGATTTAGACGTTCTAATTAGAATTGGGGCTCACATATGATTTTATATGGCTGGAGTGGAGAAGTGGGCTCGGTCCAAGTGTCCGCTACGATGATACGGTTTTATGATTTCAAATGAAACTGAGTGCATAAATTCTAGCCTTTTATGGACCAAACGTCTACCAGTATGTTCATTACTCGAGATATAATGCCTAGTTGTGGAGCAATGGCTTGACAAGCGTCGAACGCAAGGTATATCGAGTGAACATGAATTGACAACTACAACTTTCACCAAGTTATCTGGTAGTGTGGAGCGCGGTCAACACCTCACTGTTAGTGGTACCATTACACAACATAGGTGGAAGAAAATGGAACAACTTATGTAATCGACCTTGAGAATCGAACATGTGAGTGTTGGGAGTTTGATCTGGACGAGATCCCGTGTTTTCACGTTGCTGCCGCGATTGCATATATAAGGTACGTTTTCAAATACTCATCAAAAACTTATTCAATAATTATTACATGTATTACATAAATGTTTTCTTTTGAACAGACGGAAGGAGAGCGCTACCGGTTTGTCAGTGTTTGATTACGCCAGTCGTTATTTCAAATAACGCACCTTGATCGGGACATAGAAGGGGGATATTAGGTCACATCCCGATGATTGTAATGTTCCAACGGATGTCTCATCGATCAATTGTCAAACACCATAGTATCTCCCTCAAGCTGGTTGTCCAAAGATGAGCTATGTTCGTTCATCGGTTGAGGATGTAGTGACTCGATATCGTAATCAGGAGTATATAAGTGTAAAGCAATCAGTCAAAATAGGAGTACATGCACAATATTCATTCCAATAGTTCCTGTTGATTTGAATGTCACTTCCGAAGAAAATGAGGGAGCATGATTTACTCGAAAGCGTAAATAAAAAAAAGAAATGTAGTGTTTGCTGGAGTGCGGATCATCATATATCAAGATATCCGATGTAGGTAGAGTAGTTATAGTTCGAATATATTTAAAGTTTTCAATCATTGGTATATTGTGCGAATATTTAAACATGATATAAGACTCACCCATGATTGTGAACCACAGTGGTTCATGATCGTTGGTTAATGATCCTGAGTGTCTGATCGTGGGTGAAAAATCATAAGTGAGCTATCGTGAACCACAATAGTTCATGATTGTGGGTGAATGATCATGAGTGCCTGATCGTGGGTGAAAGATCACGAGTAAGCCATCGTGAACCACGATGGTTCGTGATCGTGAGTGCCTGATAGTGGGTGAAAGATCACTAGTGAGCCATCGTGAATTGTGGGTGAATGATCGTGTGTGAATGATCGTAGGTGTAAGATCATGAGTGAGCCATCTTAAGTCAGAGCATGATTGTTAGTGCTTTGAAGGGACATGCTTTATCGTGTTTAACATAAGGAAATTACATTGAATTTTAAATATCATTCATGGAAATTACATTTAATGAAACTCTATACAAATACAAGAAAATTACATTCAATTTTTGACAAACAAGGGAATTATATTCAATATACTACGTACACAAGATAATTACATTCAATCTATAGTTTGAATCCAGATCCAGGAACACAACCCAACTCCTGAAGTTCTAATCGAACTCTTGAAGCTCTAACCAAACTCCAGGAAGCTCAACTGAACTCTAGAAAGCTCTAACCAAAGTTCAGGGAGACGCGATTGAAAAAACTTATAGATATGTTAGTGGGGGCGACGACAATGGGGCCGACGTCTAGGCATTAAGAGGCGGTGGCACAATAAGAGATGCGACGACGCAAAATTAGATTGAGGGGGAAGAAAGAAGTGAGAGTATACATAGTGAGTGGGGCGGTGGTGGGAATTAGGGTTGACACGATGGTGCATTTATTAAGAGGTGGTGTGAGACACTACGCGAATAAGGGTTGAAAGTTGACCACATTATGTAGATCACATATATAGGTGGATCACATCTTTCATCATGACCATATCCATTGACCATGAGCTACGATTGTAACCATACCATTACCATGGTAGACGTTCGTAAGTGCAAGATCGTGAGTGAGCCACAATTGTTGAGCCACCGCGAGTGAGCCATGATCGTGGTCGCATGATCGTCGGTGCATGATTGTGGGTGATTGATCGTGGATCACATCACTGGCCACGACCGTGAGCCACAATAGTAACCAATACTGTGGCAGACATTCGTGGGTACAAGATCGTGAGTAAGTTACCATGCTTGAGCCACCGTTAGTGAGCTACGACCGTGGGTGCATGATCATGGGTGACTGGTCGTGGGTGATTGATTGTGGTTCACATCATTGGCCACGACTGTGTTCAACGACCGTGATCCACGACGGTAACCATTACTGTGGTAGATGTTCGTGGGTACAAGATCATGAGCGAAGAACCATACTTAAGCCACCATGAATGAGCCACGATTGTGGGTACATGATCGTGGGTGAGTGATCTTAGGGCATGATCGTGAGTGCCTAAAATTCACAAATCATAAGTTGATCTTAAGAGCACGATGGTTGAAAGCCATCATGGGCTACAACCGTGAGCCACGACGGTAGCTCACAATGGCACCCACGATGGCCAGAACCATCGCAACATTAAGAAATAGACATGGCTTTCGTTGTATCTTGCATTTTTAATCCGTATTTACATTTATGAATGGACTATGATAAAATATTTTATTAATATATATCATGTATAACAAATCATTCAACGATTATAACTGATTTCACTGGAAGTATTGTGTATTATTAGTATTTGCAAAATAGAGTACATATCATAATCATCATCGGTGCAAGTAATGAATTATGATCAAGTATTATTTAACATATGTCATATTTAACAAGTAATTATAAGATTATTCGTGAACATATTATCGTCATTTGTGTAAGTTTGGGTCTATCGTGATGTATACAAATTGATTTGTGAAGATTTTATTTGTTTAGTAATGCTACATAAATCATTATAGTATTAATAAAACACCTCCTAAACTACACATGACTACATAAAAGTCACAAAGCATGATTTGATTCTAAGACCATGATGGTTGAAGGTCGTCGTGGATGCCATCGTGGGCTATAACCGTGAACCACGACGGTAGCCCATGATGGAACCTACGATCATTCACCTACGATGATGCACCTAAAAATCATTCAATGATCATAGGTAGCTCACGATAGCACCCTGATCGTGAGCAACGTTCGTGTGCAATGACCCCGATTAATAATCTCGATCCACGATTACGGGACACGATTGCGAGCCACCCATGATCATGCACCTAGGGTGACGCACACAAAATCACGACCATAGCCCACGATGGCCACAATGATTATAAGTAGCCCACGATGGTACTACAATCGTGAGTCAGTCATGAGCCATAATCAAGATCGACGATCTCAAACCATGATCGTAAGCCACGATGGCCATCCATGATGGCACCCTGATCGCGAGACACGATCGTGAGCCACGATGGTTATCCAAGGTCGCTAGCTCCAATCTTAGTCCACGACCGAGATCAACGATCTTGACCCACGATTTGAGCCTTGATCGTGATCCCGGGCTACGAGAGCCACCCACGATCATTGACCTTCAACCTTAAGACACGATCTTCAGCCCCGATCGTAATCCACGATTTCAAGCCATGATCACATGACACGATTGTGAGCCATGATCAATATCAACGAGCTCGAGCCAAGATCGCGAGCCATTATCGGGTGCCACGATAACGAGCCACTCACAATTATTTACCCACGATCATGCACCTTGGTTGACACACTTAAAATCACGACCATAGTATCTAAACCAAACATAGTAAAAACTTAGTACAAACATAAAAAAAAACGTAGTACAAACATAACATTGTATATTCAAATTGTTAACGAACAAATCCTAACGCCTATGAGCCACATGTATTTTTTAGTGTATTCATCACAAATTGAACCATCATGTCTCATCTGGCTCCCGTAATTCACGAGGCGGTCCAAGTACATGCACGAGTATGGGTCGTAACTGTGGCTATCTATCTACAAAAACTGCTCACTCATTTGCAATTTGATCAACTCCAACTCTCCACTTCGCCTTTGTTTGTGGTGGTCGGTTTGCCAATAATTTGTCTTAGCAAGCAAGTTCGACATACCATGAGTGATGAACCTCAGTTGGTTGTTGCGGTGGCTCACCCATTCCTAATGACGATGCAATAATGAGTTGTACAACTCAACTCAACACTCCATGAGTCAATACATACTAGGATTACAAGCCAATAGTTTTGGATGACGCAACAAATTGCTATTACCTATTATAATGATATATATTAAAATAAAAATGTGATACAATATATTATTAAATATTCAACAATATGAAATAAAAATTACACACTTACATTACTCCACGTACTGACGACTATGTCCGCTAGGATTTTAGGAACGAGTCAAATCTTGAGCACCAGCTACCCCTTAGCTTTGTGTCATTCTGGATCATTTTGGTGCAATTTTCTATACTCTGCATTCATAACCACCTTAAGTAAGATTATATTATAATAAATAAATACGATATTATGAAAGTAATTTAGTAAAACTTACATTAAAGTCAGACCCCATGATTATTGTGTCAAATGGACCATCACCACGCTGGATCCTATTGCAAGTGAAGAGCACATACATGTTTGTTGCCTGAGTAACAAAAGATAATGTAAGATTATGATATAAAATAATTTAATTAGGGGTTAATATTCGTAATGAGTTGAACAATTACCTCCGAGGAAAAGTTCTTTTGCATGTCCTCAACCTCGATGAAAAACATTTGCGTTAACTAGTGCCCTGTCTCTCTAATCTCCATGTTCGCTTCACTCCTATGGCTCCTGACTTTCTCGTACTACTTCTTCAAGATCAACAGAGGGTCAAGTGACGTGAATGACTCGTGAAAGACCATATGATCCAGTCTGCATGCTTGAGGAACATCACTCTCACCAATCTCTTCAGTTAGGAACTCTCCACTGACATTGATAAACTCATAGAGTTATGTGTTTTCAGTATTGTTTGTAGCTCGTTTTATCTTTTTGTGATAATTCTTTGTTGATTTTATAAACAATTACCAGTCTTTTGGAATGATTAATGAGTTTGTTGAGATTTTGTAGTCAGGATGGGAAATAATGGCGAATGGTACAAGTTTGGGCGAAATGGTGAGTCAAAAGCAGCACCGGACTTGGTAAAACGCGCGTACAACATAGCACCCGGCCGGGTGGTACAATGTGGAGACCAGAGGCTTCCACCCGACCGGGTGGCAGCACATACCAAGAAGTACCCGGCCGGGTAGACCATGGAGTAGTCCAGTGACATCCACCCGACCGGGTGGAAGCGCAGATCAAAAGCTACCCAGTCGGGCAATAAGATGGCGAGAACAGAAAGTTCCACCCACCCGAGTGGAACAAATGACCAAAGTTTCACCCGATCGGGTAAAACTTGGCGACATTCAGGGGATCTTACCGACCGGGTAGGATGCAGACAAAGTAGCACCCTACCGGCTGCAGTGTGGACGAGTTATCCAGAAATTGCCACTCGGCTGGGTGGCATGAGTACCAATACCTACCCGGCCGGGTGCATGCGCAGAAAAGCCCAATAGCGACCTGATCGAGCCCTAAACTCCTGTTTCGGCCCAAAAGTATAAATACCTCTTGTTGGACGTTTTTTAGGGAGATTCATTCTTGACTGGAGGCTAGACAACACTAAAAACAAGAGAGAAGAGAGAAAATAACCCTAGGAGGAAAGAATTCAAGAAAGAACACCAACCATCTTAGGGACGAGTGCAGCAATCGATTTGATAGCCATAAACACCACAGTTTCAAGTTTATTTTCTGCATTTTATTTTAGGATGCTAGGCTAAGTTTCTCAAGTTATTCCTAGTATGTAGTAGGATGATCGTAATTTTAAATTGATTTGGATCTGCCGACCTACGTTTGAGTTTATGTTTTGATTTCGTTTTATTGGATTAGTTTTGCATAAACTATTGCTTGATGCATCATTGAGTAGTTTAATTTTGTTCAATTTCTAATGTCTCTTTAACTTGGAAAATATGATTTCTTGAAAAATTCGAAAACCTTAAAACTAGTGTTGTTCAGATACATGTTTGAAGGTGGATATATATGTGTTGATTTTGCTTAATAGTTGATCTAGGTTTTCTGTTCTTCCACGAGAATTTAGATTAATGAATAGGGATTACAGGACGTGTTCAACTCATTGTAATCCGGTAATTCTTTTGACATGTTCATTTTTATTCGAGTGAAAAATAAAAACACAATCCTCAATACTATGAAATTGGACTAGGATGTTAATTCCAGTTGAGTTTGTCTATTGATCATCCGAAACATATTAGGAATAACATTCTCCATCTTATTAAGAAACATTTTTAATTCTCAATGTTATTTTGTTTTTCTTGAAATTTTAGTCTTATTTAGCTCCTCGTCATAATTATTTACTTGTGTTTTCAGGTTACAATCAATTCATCTCCATGTGGGTTCGACCCCTAATTACTATCTTCGACACTGTTCTCTTGCAGTTAGAAGTAATTTTTAGGTATCTTTATAGCTTGTGTGTGAATACTTATTAATCAATTTTATACTCTAAATTACGCATCAAGTTTTTGGCGCCGTTGCCGGGGAGAGCAATTGGTTGTTTGATCTTTGTTTATTTTGTTTTCAGTTTCCTTTAGTTTATTTTTATTTCTAATTATCTTGCACTGTGTTGGTGTATTTGTTGTTGTGTATGTATCACAGATAAATTGTTGAGCACAGTGGATACACCACACTCGATCTAAGGGTCCACCACAGTTCTGTTTGCTTACAAGACATAGAAGAGTAATCATCCTGATGACTTCGCATACCCGATGTAGAATATAAAATCCACCTCACTATATCAGTCTGGTGAACGGAGGTGGTAGTCTCTTCCATGGATGATAAGATGAGAACCCAATCTCACATCTGAATGCATTCTATGAGTTGACAAACAACCATATACCACAAGGGATTCCTCATGATAGAATCAAGGAACTTTGTTCTCTTTCTCTTTAAGGGACAATGCCAGGGAGTGGTATTACTCATTGCCAGGATACAACATAGCCACTTTCGAAGAGCTTAAGTAGAAGTTCCTGATGGAGTATAACTCTCCAGCTAAGATTGAGAAGCTCAGAGATGCCATTACATCTTTCCAGAAGCAGCACGATGAATCATTCGCAAACGCGTGGTGGAGATTCTCTAAGATGTTGAGAAAGTGCCCGAGCCACGGTTTGGCCAGAGGTAGAGATCTCATCAAGTTCTACAAAAGGTTGACACATGAGAGCATGCCATTGATAAATGCTAGTACGGCAGGAGATTTGGAGAACAAGACTCACGATGAAGTCCGTAAATTATTTCAGAAGCTAGCGCAAATCAGAGAAACTGGTATAACTCGAGGAGAGCTGTTGTGAAGAGAGCCGATATCTTTGGAGCTACTACAGATTCATAGAGGATGATTACTTTGGAGGCACACCTTGTCAATATCAGTACTCGGATGACAACGGTAGCAAAGGCAGTCACATCACTACAATTGAATCATCAACCACCCACTGCCTTACTCATGAAATGTGGGGTATGCCAAGGAAGCCATCACACTGATTAATGTCAGTTGATATAAGCTCAAGAGATTGAAGAAGTGAATTATGTAGGAAATAATCATCAAGGATTCAACCAACGGCAACAATTCAATAATAAAAATAATTGGAGACAACAACAAGGTTGGAATCAAGGAGGATCAAGCAGTAATCCTAACAATCAATGGCGAAGTAATCCACAACCTCTAGGATGCGAGACAAGGAAACATTCTTTGGATAATCTACTAGGCCAAATCTTCTCATTCACGACAAAGAGTCAGAAAAAGAATGAGCAATTTAGAGAAAAATCAACAGAAAAATTTGGTCAGATTGAAGCATCTATGAGGAACTTGGAGATACAGATTGGGCAATTAGCTCAAGCATCACATACTCGAGCTCCAGGAGCTCACCCCAGTGACACAATACCAAATCCAAAGGGGAATGAGCATTGCAAAGCTGTGAAGTTGAGGAGTGGAAAAGACTTAGGTTCTTCGCCAATATTGGACGATCAAGATAATCCCGACATCCCGCACGCAGGGGTGGATGAGATGGTAGGCTTACAAACCTCGCACGCAGGGGCGGACGAGGGGAGTAAGGAGATTACCGCGTTTGTACAGGGTGCACGACATGATCAAGAAAACACTGCATCCAGCAGTGCGGGTACACCACATTGTATTTCAAAACCTGGGACATCTCTTGTAGGTGGTGTGGTGGGCGAAGAATCAAAGTCACCTAAGAGATTAACAGCTGAACAGAAAGGAAAGAATGTGATCGAGTTCGAAGTCCCAAAAACTAAAGTCACATTGACCCAGCTAGAGACCCGAAAAACATGTTCAACTTTTCGGATCACATCCCACCACCACATTTTCCTATGAAAAAGAAGAAGAAAGCTCATCAAGAAAGAAGTTTTGAGTGGATGATGAATGTGATAAGGAAGGTAAATGTGCATATATCTCTAGTGGACTTATTTGTAAATTTTCCTAGATTCTCAAAATTCTTCAAGGATATGATGACCAACAAAGAGAAAATCCAAGATGAATGTGTGGTAGCATTGAGCATGAATTGTTCTCATCTTATCATGGGAAAAATGCCTACCAAGAGGCGACATCCAGGCGGATGTATCATTCCTTGTGAGATTGGTAACACGGTGTTTACCAAGTGTCTGTTGGATCAAGGATCAAGAATCTCACTTATGGCTCTAAAGACTACTAGGTCGATTGGTCTAGAGGATAGGATGGAGCCTAGTGATATCTCCGTACAATTGGTTGATCATTCCATTGTCAAGCCAACTGGAATTGTGGAGGATGTCCTGGTGAAAGTGGACAAATTCATCATCCCCGTGGATTTCATTGTGCTTGATATAGAGGAGGATAAAAAAATGCTTATACTATTTAGAAGGCCATTCTTAGCCACTGGAGATGTGCTCCTTCGAGTAAAGGATAATTCAATCACCTTCAGGATAACTGGTGAAGAAGTCACCATCAATGTGGAAAAAGCTATGAGGCATCCCAGGGAGTCTAAGGCATGTTTCTCTATAAATGTCTTAGAAAAGTTTATTTTTGAGAAGTCTTGTTGCAGTGTGAGAAAAAAAGGGAATTCTATGACAATGAGGATTTGAGACTTTCATTTGAGTCTATGGTGAAATTGAGTGCTCAGGAGGAACTGCTTGAAAGTCAACTCAACCTAGTAAGTCATGATAATCAAGCATCGATTGGTAATTTTGTAGTTAATCTGAAGCTATCTGTTGAGGTACCTCCCAAGCTTGAATTAAAGCCTTTTCCAAGAAATATGCATTCTTGGGAGATGAGGAGACTCTACCTGTTGTGGTGTCAGCAAGTTTGGACCCGAATGAAGAGTACATGTTGCTTACTATGTTGAAGAAACATAAAAGGGCTATTGGTTGGAGTATTGCTGACATTCATGGAATTAGCCCAACCATTTGTATACACACAATTCTGATGGAAAATGGGGCTAAACCAATAAGAGAACGACAAATGACGTTCAATCCAATGATGCAAGAAGTTGTTGAGAAAGAATTTGTAAAATTGCTTGATTTTGGGATGATATATCCTATCTCTAACAATGAATGAGTGAGTCTGGTCCAATGTGTGCCCAATGTGTTAGTCAACTCGTGGCGAGTTTACATGGATTATAGGAAGTTGAACAAGGCCACTAGGAAAGATCACTTCCCATTACCTTTCCTAGATCAATTGTTCATGTTACTCTCACTACTGCGTTTTGGATGGATACTCAGGATATAATCAGATTGCAATTGCCCCAGAAGATCATGACAAAACCATATTTACTTGTCCTATTGGCACCTATGCTTTTAGAAGGATGCCAGTTGGTCTTTGTAATGCCCCAGCTACTTTCCAGAGATGCATGATGGCTATCTTTAATGACATGAATGAAGATATCATGGAAATATTCATGGATGATTTCTCAGTTTTTGGCTCTTCATTTGACCAATGTTTGAAGAATCTAGAACGTTTTCTACAAAGGTATGAGGCGTCAAATTTGGTGTTGAATTAGGAGAAGTGCCAATTCATGGTTCAAGAGGGCACTGTTTTGGGACACAAAGTTTCAGAGAAAGGATTGGAAGTTGACAAATAAAAAATCGAAGTCATTTCAAAACTTCCACATCCTACCAATGTCAAATGCATTCGAAGTTTTTTGGGGCATGCGGGCTTTTACCGTCGATTCATCAAAGATTTCTCTAAGGTGGCCAATCATTTATGCAATTTGTTAAAGAAGGATGCAACATTCGAATTCCCTGAATAATGTCGAATAGCTTTTGTGGAGCTAAAGAAGAGATTAGTGAAAGCTCCGATAATCATCACACCCGACTGGTCAATGCCATTTGAGTTGATGTGTGATGCTTTGGATCATGCAATTGGGGCAGTTTTGGAACAGCGAAAAGATAAAGTATTTCATGATGTCTATTATGCTAGAAAAGTACTTAATGAAGCTTAGGTTAATTACACCACAACTGAAAAATAGATGCGCAGTTGTCTTTGCTTTCGAGAAATTTCGTGCTTACCTCATTGGGATGAAAGTGATAGTCTACAAAGATCATTCAGCCATCAAATACTTGATGACAGAGAAGATTCCAAACCATAATTGATCGTATAGATTCACCTACTTCAAGAGTTCGATGTTGAAATCCGAGATAAGAAAGGATCAGAGAACCTAGTGGCATATCATCTTTCAAGATTATAATGGATTGTCTACACTAAGGAGGAGCAGAGAAAGCAGATCAATGAAAACTTCCTGGATGAACAAGTGTTTAATGTGAAGACAAGAAACTCATACATGCCTTGGTTTGCTTTTCTAGCTAACTACTTAGTCACTGGCACCATTCCTGAAGGGTTGTCATACAACCAAAAGAAAAAAAAATTGAGTGACTCTCGCATGTATATTTGGGACTATCCGTATTTATTCCGCATCTGCAGTGATGGCTTGATTAGAAGATGCATCGGAGAGCATGAATAACCTTCCATTCTCTCTCCCCTGCCACGATTCAGAGTATGGTGGCCACTTTGGAACACAAAGGACGGCTTTTAAGGTGCTTCTATCCAGATTCTTTTGGCCTACTATTTTCAAAGATGTCAAGTCCTATGTTGAGAAGTGTGATAGATGCCAAAGATCTGGTAATATCTCATGGAGGAATGAAATGACAATAACGTCCACGAAGTAGAATTAGTCGATGTTTGGGGAATCGACTTTATGGGACATTTTCCCAAGTCATATGGACAATAATACATTCTTGTGGTTGTTGATTATGTCTCTAAATAGGTGGAAGCAGTGGCATGCCAACGAATGATGCCAAAGTGGTATTGAACTTTATCAAGAAAAATATAATCAGCCGCTTTGGGACACCATGAGCTATTATTAGCGATGGAGATACACACTTTTGTAATAAACTTTTTGCGAACCTCCTAGGCAAATATAGTGTTCAACATAAAGTAGCCACCCTATATCATCCTCAAACAAGTGGCCAAGTTGAAGTCTCAAATAGGGAGATCAAGAGGATTTTGGAGATGGTTGTGAACCCATCGCGCAAGGATCGGACAAAAAGATTGGATGTTGCGCTGTGGGCATACATAATCGCATACAAAACTCCAACTGGTACATCTCCGTATAAGCTAGTGTTTGGGAAGGCATGTCACCTACCGGTGGAACTTGAGCACAAAGCATTATGGGCTTTACAAAGATTGAATTTGGATTACGATGCTACCGCGGGAAAAAGAGTCTTGGACTTAAATGAATTGGATGAATTTAAATTGAAGGCTTATCAAAGTGTCAATTTGTACAAGCAGAGAGCTAAAAGAACCATGATGCAACCATTAGGCCAAAGCAATTTCAAGAAGGGTAGATGGTCCTCTTGTATAATTCAAGGCTCAAGCTATTTCCTAGAAAGCTCAAGTCGAGATGGTGGGGGCCATATACTATTCACAAGGTTTATCCATTTGGGCCAATTGATATTCAAGATAAAAAAACCCAAGAAATTTGGAATGTGAATGGACAGATGCTAAAAGCTTATATTGGGATTGAAGATAACAATAGAGAGCCTCGAGAAGTCATTTCACTTTTGGATCCCCTTGTGTAGAAGTGGACCAAGTCGAGCCAACGACTATAAACAAAGGCGCTGGTTGGGAGACAACCCAACAGATTTTTCATTTTTTGTTTCGTTTTTCTTTTTCAATAAGTCGGGGGTTTTCTTCGCTCAATTATTTCCCTCGACATGGTCTTGTTGAATTGAGCATTTTTTTCCCATTATTTTTGGTTGTTTTAATGGTAGGGAATCAACAATGTACAAAAGGTCTTGAAGATGGAAGAAATTTGAAGTCAGAAGATACCACCCGACCGGGTGAAATGTGGAAAGAAAATCCACTCGACCGAATGATAAGTAATGGAAAATTTCGCAGGACAGAAAGTTCCACCCGACCGGGTGGATACATGGAACAAGATTCACCCGACCGGGTTAAAATAGTTGAGGAAATTGGATTCCATGGCGATTCACCCGACCGGGTGAGTAGCATACGCAGATTCCACTCAGCCAGGTTAGGTGTGGATGAAGAAATAGAAGATATGGAGTTTCACCCGACCGGGTGGAATGGATCCACAATTTCCACCCGGGCGGGTCAATAGACGAAACAGCACAGGTAACAACGAGTGTCACCCGGCCGGGTCTTCCTGAAAACATTTTTCACCCGACCGGGTGGAAGTCGCTGAAAGACGTAAATTTCTTCAATTTCCCCACACTTTTCCCCAATTCTTCTCTCTTCCTCAAACCATAACCCACGCCCCCTCCCCAAAATTTTAATTTCATTGCATTTTCTTCCATAAATTCACTCACAACTACATACGTTGCACTCATCTAACTCTTTTAACCCACCAATTCAAACTGCTAATCCCAAAATTTGCACTTTTTCCAACTTTTGCTTCAAGAAAAACTTAGAGAGAAATATGCTCGATTTTGTTTAAATTCACTACCAAGGTATGTTTTTTTTCTTCTCTAAGTGATTGATTTATGTTGTTTACATGTTGATGGAGTATTGGGATGCATGAATTATACATATTATGTATTACAAATTGAATAATTGGCTGTGGCATTTAGTCGAACACATGGTGTGCATGCTTCATTCTTGAAGAATTTTCTTCAATTGTGGATTAATTGTTGAATGGTGCATTGATTGATGTTAGAATTCGTCATTCCTACTTGGGGGCTAGTGTGGTGATTGTTAGTAATTGAAAATATTGGACAATATTGTGCTTACTAGACTAAGTGATGTGGTTTTGGCTTAATTAATCTTAAGTCTAGGGCATCTTGGTGTCTTTTATGTGCTTTTGATTGAGCATTGCATGATAGTGGAAGGATTGTTTGTTATTGTGGGGGGTGGAATATACATGTATTTGAGGTTTAAGTTTAGGGAATAAAGGGACACTTGTTGATGGTTTTAGTTTGATAATTGACTTGGCACTAGTATATATTCACATTTTTTATTTTCTAGGTACACTCAATCCAAATGGCCACTCCTTCGAACCCACGATGTTTTGGAGTCCACCTTCAAACCCCTGAACAACGTGCTTGGTGGGATGCATTGGTCAAGCTTCATGTCCAACTGTCCAGATATTCAGATGAAGACACGCTACATATGCTCATCATCCAAGCCTGCTTTTGGGAATTATGTGCAGTTGGTGGGTTGACAACCCTTTTCAGATGGCAACAGAATTCCTTCCGCCGGCTGACATTGGAATTCCTCAGCACACTTGATGTGCGCATGACGGGCCGGTGGGTGGAATCCATTACTTTTCGCCTCCGCAATAACAACTTTGATCTATGAATTGCGTAGGTGAATGTCATCTTCAACTTCAACGGTGATCGTGGGCGTGGTCGACGAGCCGGAAGATTAACCGAGACGCGTTTTGGGCCGCCATTACATTGCCCCAAAGAGGAAACGACAGGTTCATCCCTGCTCGAGCTAAGGGTTTTCATATTCGCAACTCGTTGCTTCATTTCCTCCGAAAGACGTATGTCTACCTGCCCTTTGCTCGCTTCGAATGGGTTAGTGTCCAAATCGATAAAGTGTTCCTATTATGAAACATATTGAACGGACGTTGTCTCGACATGGGACACTTCAACATCAAGCACCTCGAGAGGCAAGCCAAGAAGACATCCGACACACTCTGTTGTGGGAGAATCATCACATCTTTGGCTCTTGACTGTGGCATTGATGTAGAAGATTTTATCCCGGACATGGGAGAAAAATTAACATTGGAGGTACTGAAGTAAATCAAATTCGTAAATGTAGATCGAGACTTCCAAGGTTTCATCCTCCAAAAGGTAGGGGACCATTTCCCATTCCCCGACCCTGTTACTACCTATGTCCAGGGATGGCACTTTCAAAGAAACTGGAGGATGAATGAGGACGTGCACCGACGGCTGGTGGTAGAGCACCCTCCCAACTTACCATGAGCCAACCCTCGGTTCTATCCTCAAGTGCCCTCCACATGATTGAGCTGGCACGACCACCGTCTCTGCCTCCCCAGCTTCAAGCACCACAAGCTCAGCAGGATGAAGTCGGGCCTTCTAACAGAAGGCGCAGAATAAGATATCAGCCAGATGCACATGAGGAAGATGTTTCTATCGCCCAACGGTTGGACCATATGGAGGCCAACACGGCCCACTACCATGCCCAAATCAACACCCGTTTGGATGGGCTTGAGAACCGCTTGGACGTGTTCGAGGGCTACACCATCGATCTGAAGCAGAGAGAATGGACCGCTTCGACAACATGCTTACAAGCATCTACGATCGGTTCAACACTTGGAACCCGTACCCTCCATCTCCTCCGCCACAACGAAGGTCCTTCACCAATCCATCTATCCAACTTACTCTTCGCAGTGCTTTGAATAAGTTTGGGGGGGTGTTTTTGATGGATTTGGTGCTTTTTGGTTTTTTGGTGCATTCTTTCTAGTGCTTTTTATTCTTTATTTTGAGTATTTTGATTGTTCTGTTCTTGTTATGGCAGTGTCTTTTGGAAATTTGTGTGGTTTAGTGCCCCGTTTTGTAATGAATTATAATGCTAATCAAATAAAGTTTGAGTTGCCAATGATGATGTGTGAGATTTAATGTATTCTTATAAGTTATAGATAGTAGTTCAAGAAATTGATGCACAAGTAATGTTTGCTAGTTTGCCTTGCACTAAGCCATAACCTAGTGAGTTTTTAGCCTTATTTTCATTCATGTGTGTTTGCTCAACTACATGTTATTCATCTCTTGAACTTGCTCAACGCCTTCTCGAGTTCACGTAATGTATAGGAAAATAGAATATGACGATATGCCATTGTGTTGTTAGCCATTTTTATCTCTTATTTTTTACCGTCACTTATAAATATCCTAGTTAGCCATGTTTGAGCCTTTAAGCCTATTTTCTTGATTAGCCATTGGTTTTGGGAGACATACTCTACTTTTCGATATTTAGTCGGGACCTTAGTGATTCTTAAGGGTCAAATAAGAACCTTTTGTTCATAAAAAATAAAAAGGAAAAAGAGTAAAAATGAAATGTATGTGGTGAGGCTAAGATAAAATAAGTGAAAGCAATGAGTGAAAAATTTGGAAAATAATGTAAATATGGTGATTGAAAGAAAGATGAAGATCACAAATTGATGTTTGGTGAAGAATAGAATATAATTAGAGAAAGTCTAATGACATCATTTGTAGTCTATTGGTGGATGATATTGGGAAGTAAGTGTTTGGAAACAATTAAAAAATTAACCTCACTTAGCCGAAGTTATCCTACCTTTCCAAATAGCCTACTTTACAACCTAATGAAAAGACATTTCTGATTCTAGATTCTTATTCACAACGTAGTGAAGGAGAGTTAAGATGTTGAGCAAGCATATGGTAGATGGTACATTGTAGTTTTGAGTTTCAGAATGTTCATTTATCCATTATAGTTGAGTGATGACATACACACATACACATATACTTGAGTTAGGCTTAGTGACAAGGTGAACAACTAGTTAGTAACAAAAGTGCATCGAAAACTTGTTTCTTGCTAGATATAATCTTTATAAGGATGATCGTTGTTTTCATGAAATCTGAGGCAACAATGACCTGATTTGATTCTTTTGGATAAATTTATCTTGGTGTTTTCTTCTTGTTGTGTTTGAGGGCAAACACGAGCTTAAGTTTGGGGGTGTTCATAAACTCATAGACTTATGTGTTTTCGGATATTTTTTGTAGCTCGTTTTGTCTTGTTGTGATAATTCTTTGTTGATTTTATAAACAATTACCCGTCTTTTGGTATGATTAACGTGTTTGTTGAGATTTTGTAGTCAGGATGGGAAATAATGGCGAATGGTACAAGTTTGGGCGAAATAGTGAGCCAAAAAGCAGCACCCGATCGGGTAAAACGCGCGCACAACATAGCACCCGGACGGGTGGTACAATGTGGAGACCAGAGGCTTCCAACCGATCGAGTAGAAACATATACCAAGAAGTACCCGGCCGAGTAGATCATGGAGGAGTCCAGTGACATCCACCCGACCGGGTGGAAGCGCAGGTCAAAAGCTACCTGGTCGAGCAGTAAGATAGCAAGAACATAAAGTTCCAAGGGATCTTACCCAACCGGGTAGGATACAGACAAGGTAGCACCCGGCTGGGTGCAGTGTGGACGAGTTATCCAAAGATTGTCACCCGACCGGGTGGCATGAGTACCAATACCTACCCGGTCGGGTGACATGCGCAGAAAAGCCCAATAGCGACCTGATTGAGCCCTAAACTCCTGTTTCGGCCCAGAAGTATAAATATCTCTTGCTGGACATTTTTTAGGGAGATTCATTCTTGACTGTAGGCTAGACAACACTAAAAACAAGAGAGAAGAGATAAAACAACCTTAGGAGAAAGGAATTCATTAAAGAACACCAACCATCCAAAAGACGAGTGCAACAATCGGTTTGATAGCCATGACCACTACGGTTTCAAGTTTATTTTTCGCATTTTATTTTAGGATGCTAGGCTAAGTTTCTCATGTTATTCCTAATATGTAGTCGGATGATCATAAGTATAATTTGATTTGGATCTGTCTAACTACGTTTGAGTTTATGGTTTGATTTCATTTTATTGGATTAATTTTGCATAGACTCTCTCTTTATGCATTATTGAGTAGTTTAATTTTGCCCATTTTCTAATGTATCTTTAACTTGGAAAATAGGAGTTCTTGAATAATTCGAAAACCTTAGAACTAGTGTTGTTAAGATACATGTTTGAAGGTGGATATATATGTGTTGATTTCGCTTAATACTTGATCTAGGTTTTTTGTGCTTCCACGAGAATTTAGGTTAACAAATAGGGGTTATGAGACGTGTTCAGCTCATTGTAATCCGATAATTCTTTTGACATGTTCAGTGTTAATCGAGTGAAAAGTAAAAACACAATATTCAATACCATGAAACTGAACTAGGACATTGATTCTAGTTGAGTTTGTCTATTGATAATCCAAAATATATTAGAAATAACCTTCTCCATCTTATTAAGCAACATTTTTAATTCTCATTGTTATTTTGTTTTTCTTGAAATTTTAGTCTTATTTAGTTCCTCATCATAATTATTTACTTGTGTTTTCGGGTTAAACAATCAATTCATCTCCCTGTGGGTTCGACCCCTAATTACCATATTTGACACTGTTATCTTGCAATTAGAAGTAATTTTAGGGTATTTTTTATAGCTTGTGTGTGAATAATAGTTGCACAGACCTTTCCCATCTCTAAAATGACATCTTATGACCATAGATGCAGAGCCAAACCAGTCCACAGAAGTTGTAATTAAAGTCTTCTTGGTTCGATTTTATTGCCGCAATGTTGATATAATGATTAAAGACGTGATACGTGTACGACCCCCATGGGAACCAACCTCAGCTATTGTAGTCCTCAACTAGTACCCATGCCCAATCCTCTATCACAACGTTATCCCAACATAAGAGGAACATATAATACACTAGTAGGTTGGCCGCTTTCAAGTAGTCGTTGACGTCACTACTAAGCTCCTGGGAATTGAAGGATTTTCTCAAGTCGTTTACAATTGTACGCTGACTTTTGAAAAATCTATGATACAGACTTGTCAGGTGAATCACATTTGTGGCAGATGATTCAAAATCAGAATTTCTCTCAAAAAACAGCCGAGTGATCTGAGCATACTCCTCGGCTGTGAACCGAAAGGTCCGCCCGATATTTGGAAGCAACTCTCATCGTCGGGTATAACGCGGTATCCCTCATTGTTATTCACCTGTCGAGCTAGTAAATGATGCAATGCATTTGTTGCACATTTTTTCCTCCTAATTACTATCAAACGCCCCAAAAATTCATTCTTGAATCTTCTTATTGCATCTTCTCTGCCAACACACTTTAATATATCCATGTACAAATTTGCTCCGGGAGTCCATGTCAAATAACAAAGCGTTGGTCTCTTCCATTCACAATGAAACTGCAATATCAATCCATGTAATGAAATGAAATTGTGATTTAGAATGAAATGCAGAAAAATTGCCCAAAACGAAGATGGCTCACCCGCAATAAATGCCCACGTCTGTGGCCAACAATCATAGCCGCGATCACGGGCCACAGTTATGCTGTCGTGAGTGAGCGTGAGCCATTGTAAGTAAGTGAACCAGTCACGTTTGTGCTCACTCACGCTGGCTCAATTACGAATTTGGCTCAGTCACGAAGTTACACCATCGATACACACGATCGTTATCCACGATTATGACCCACGATATTGCTCACGATCGTTGCCTAAAGTCATGACCCATGATCATGAACGATGATCGTGATCGTGGTTCACGAATGGGGCACACCGTTGTGGGCTACGATTGTGTTGTCGTGAGCTCACTCCCGTCAGCACCATCGTGAGCGACCATCATTGACAAATAAACATCATCACCCCAACAACAATTTCACAACTTCAAAACAATCATAATGCAATTATATATTAAACTCCGAGTTTGAAGTTAGGGGCTAACCAGAATGAGAGATACTCTATAGGAACACGATGATGCCGCCTCGTGCTCATTGCTGCTTCTACTCATCTCCCGAAAAATGTAGGTTTGAAGAAACTATCAGGGGAAGGGAGGCGATCGTGGTGTTGGAGTAGAAAAGGCGGTCATGGGTTTCACTAGTGAAATTTTGTGGGGACCGAATAACGTTTTTCGATTTGTTTAGGATTTAAAGATTTTGTGGGATCGCTTCTTTTTGTTTTTTTAGAGTTAACTGTTATTTTCTATTAAAAAAAGGAGGGAATGTCTTTATTTAATTCACAGTTCTTTAAATAGTTGGCCTAGGAGTATTGTTGTCTTTTAATAAAAATGATATAAAAAACTCATACTCTAATGAATGAAGCTATATAACTTCTCGTTTTATGGGCTTGGTCTATTTTATACAATTCTCTTTTTTTATTCTCTCTTTTTATATATTCTGACAATCTTTTAAATTTCCCAAATACGCCCCCGCAAAAAAAAAAAAGTACAATTAGATCAGTGGTAATTGGAACTTAATTTTGTATTATTAAATGACAGTCCAATATGAAGTTTAATATTTATATTGCCAATAAGTGATATTTAATGACCACTTTTTCTGATAATAAGTTTGACTAATGAAGTAGCATTTAAATATTTTGATTAATATCTGTAACATGTGGAGGTTATGTTGAAGGTTAATAATTTGTAAAACATTTTCATTTATAAAAATGTTCTCTTTTTTTAGGAGGTAAATAATATATGTTACTGTTATGAGATCGAACGCTTAGCTGATTAAAACAATTTGTAAGTGATTTTCTTCATATGTTTTAGCACGTCTGTTTAGGTAGATAAAGTTTATTCAATGAAGTAAGAGGAATGAAATTCATACTATACCCTTAACAAATTTTGCTTCCAAATATTTCATCACTTTACCATATCCAACTCATAAGTCATAACGCTAATATTTAAATATATACACATAAGGCTAGGAATAAGAAATTCAAGAAATAATTACTAAATTACATATCCAATTCATCATTTTTTATCCTTAAGCACCGTAGCCTGCAATATCCGATTAACTGACATTAACCACCTAATGCGGTTTCACGTGCTGGTAGAACTGATATACCGGTTCCGGTTTAACCAGGAAGCGCCAATTATAGTTCAAAACTGAAACCGCCAATACTGTTTTGGACCGAACCAGTTGTTCCAATTAATCCTGACATCCCTAATTTGGGTTCATCCCAAGTGCGAACAAATAGAAGAATTGGAAGAGAAATAGAAAAATTCAAAGAAAAATGGATGAATTGAGATGAGATATGATAAATAAGAGAAGAGAAGTATTTATAGAAGAGAAAAATAAATTAAAAATAACCGTTGAAAACGGTATAAAAAAATAAAAATCTGCAAAGGTCGATTTAAGAAACATAAATTAAAAAGTTGTTTGTTGGGCACTGACCGATGCGCCTTACGCACACGTGTTGGACGAACCGCGCGGCTCCCACCCCCCGAACCAACCCCCCTTCCACTCCCCCACGCAACCTCCATCCCTTTGCTAATTTCCTTAAGACATGCTTGATATGATGAAGTGGAATGAGAATGGAATTGAATGAACAAAGGAAAGTAATGGATATAGAAAAAAAATGACAAATATTAGATTATTATTTTGGTTGGTAGATACAAGAAATATAAAAGGATGAAATAAGTTTTTCTTGATGATTACATTCCTATGCTTGGGAGCTACAAATAAAGTAAAGGAGTTGAATTGAATTATTTCCATTCCACTATAAGTGAATTGTAGATTTAAATTTAAAATATTTTAAAAAATATTTATAACTAAAATTTAGTATCAAGAATAATAAATTTAGTCATCTTTCTGGTTTTTTAATTATCAATGTATAAGTGGGATTTGCTTCGTTAAACAAGTAAGGAGAGATAAGCTACGAATTTCATAAATGACGTACCATGTCCATTAAATTTGATTTACATATATATTTATTACAAGGAAATTAAATTCATGCGTGCAAAAGAAAATCAGTAAGCGGCTATGATCACATTCGGTACCAAAAACAATAAAGTTCTGTTTGGTAAAATAGATTTGGAATTGATTTGAAATTAGAATTATATGGAATTGAATTTAAAGTTATGGTATTCTAATTCAATTCCAAATCCTTTGTTTGGTAAGTCAAAAATTAAACAAGTTTTGGAATT
>JAYDZE010033539.1:0-27150 GCA_034509125.1 Monilaria moniliformis
GTCTTCACTTAAGTGAAGACGTGTGACGCTCATGCGTCTTACCCGTTTTTGGAACAGAAAAAAAAAGGTTCCGATTTCAGGAACCTTTTTTGTGGATCCACCCCAATCAAGAATTTTGCCCCTCAACATCACTGGCTGGACTCTGATGATCTCCCTTGGCTTCATGGGTGCTGCATGGGACCAATCCAATCACGCAAAAAAATCAAACACCCTTAACTTCTTGTATCATGTTTTCTATTTTTTGGACATCTTTGTGTATTTTTTTGTTTATGAACAGCCTGCGTGTGGCAAATAAGTTAGGCAGAGGCGATGCAGGAGCCGTGAAGTTGCCGATCAAAGTGGTGATGGGAACTTCAGTTACTACAGGGTTGTTGATATCCATTCTTTGCTTGGTTTTTAGCAAGAAAATTGGTTATCTCTTGACAAACGATGAGGCAGTAGTGCAGAGTGTGGATGATCTCTCTCTTCTGCTTGCTCTCACTGTGTTTCTTGGTAGCATTTTTCCTGTGCTATCAGGTTATAACCTAATTCATGCGTTAAATTAATTTGGTTGATGTTTCTATTTCACTTTTTGTCTTCAATATTGGGTGCATGCAGGTGTGGCCTGGGATCATGTCTGCAATCAAAAGTGGTTCTTGGAGATGTAACACAGTTGGTAACAGTAACAGCGCAATGCACACTTCTCCTACCACTCAAACGAAAGGCGGGTTCATCAAGAAATAAGACTAGATTTGGACATGACACAAATATCTTTAGGAAAACTACAAGGTCTTATCTACTTCATTGTAAGAAGCAGCCACCTTAATACAATTTATTTATGTTCCCACAGTTCAGACAAAGTGCAGCCAAAGATTGAAAGTGGAGTAGATTATACCAATCTCGTAGGTCTTGCCTCCGGCTTAGCCCGGCGGCCAGTTCATTTGACGTCCGCCAAGAAGATGAATGTGCAGGTGATAGACCGATTGACCTGCGCAATAGTATTGATTTCAAGATCAACCAATGGGACATTTATTTTGGGCAGTAGATTAGATTGACATTACATATGATCCCGTATTTGAAGGATTACATGAGCAAACAAGCTCAAAATTGTTCGAATGCAAATGCAAAAGGTAAAGAGAGGATGGTACTAACATCCATTTGGTCCGTCGTTAATCACAATTCTGAAGCCATCCTTAAGGCCTTCCTGTTTTGCCACAAGCTTTGCTGTGTATAGAAGACGGCCAAGAATCTCACAATGCCTCTCCTCAGCCTGCAGGAATAAAAATACATTATTGGTTAAGTTTGCACGTTCTTATACAGATCTCAAGAAGTGCACAGTTTTTTAAAAGGCCCTAAACAGAGCTAACCTAGCTTTTTATTTTTTCCCCAAATTTCGCCCTACCCAACTCTTCCTACCACAAAGCCTAGCTTACACCCACCTCCCTCATCTTTCGTTGAGGAGAGATTCGATACTCATGACCACCAGGAAAGCCAGTCTTACAAGATATGCTGGTCGACTCGTATTAAACTATAAGCTTGAGACATGATCTATTTATAGCTTGTGACGAGTTCTAATATGTTGACACCACAGAGTTTAAGACCATACTACGTTTTGTTTGCTCTGAACAATTGGGAGAAAAGTTTTGCAACATTTCAATCCATGTGTTCAGAAAACTCGATGCTTCAAACAATTCAGCAATCAGAACATGCATCAAACATATCAGAGTTCATATAGGGAAACTTTTAAGTGACTGATGAGATCAGATCATGAACTGCAAAATCAAGTAATGCAGCAGCCTGAATATAGAAAGGGAGCAAATGAGGAGTGGAATATGTAAATGTATGAGAAACTACCGTGGAAATTCCAATCAGTCCATCCCTCAGTTTAGGGATAATGAGGATGTGAGTAGGCGCTTGGGGAGCTATGTCCCTGAAAGCTAGAACCTGCCAAGGGAAAACATGAGCTCGAACAATTTGTCACAAGTTTTCAAGTTCAAAACAGATAGAACTAGTTCAATACGTATTCCTTAAAGTGTGCAAAACATAATCAAATAGTCATCTAATTGAGATACACTATAAAAGACCAGTTTATGACAAAACCAACACAATTCTTTCTGAATCTAGAAAATATATGTAGCTAATTTACCATCAAAGAAGCAGAAAGCTCCCTAAAACATAAGAGATTTTGGCATGATACAGTTTGATAAGCTGAAAGAGGACCAATATCCCGTTACAAAATGAGACACCCAATTCTAGATCAACTAAGTGACTGGAAAAAAGTATAAATTTCCCATAAATTATCAAGCAAGAGTTTGAAGGTTGAATTCGAATTTAGCATTAGAATCAATTGGACTCTCAAATTTACAATCTCTCACTTAAGCTAATGGCCTATCACATTCCCAATTTAAAAAATCTTTATTGTCCCAGAGAGAAGAAAAATCAGTCAAGCAATAGAAAGAACCTGTTCATCCTCATAGACGACGTTGGCCGGTATTTGCTTGTTGATGATCTTGTCGAATCTGCACGTTGTAAAAAATGAAGAAAAATCAGTTCGTATAAGGACGTGAGAGAGAGAGAAAGTGGGGGGGGGGGAGGGATAGAGGCGGACATGGTGGGAGCATCAGAGGGAGCGGCAGCAAGAGCAGCCTCCTTTTCGGAAGCCATGGGCGCAAGCAAATGAGAAGTGAGGCGCAGCAGTCGGCTGCTGCTGGGGTTTTCTTGTTTGCTCATTGAGTTGAGCTCTGCCTCTCCCCTTTTATTTATTTATTTTTCATTTTTCATTTTTTGGGCTAAATTCCAGATTCTTCCTAATCCAACTTTAGCTCACCAAAAATTATGTTTGTGGTAGTGGCTTAATTTTCCACGTACTAAATACGGCATGGGTTAAAATTAAATGCATCCAAAAGAATTGATTTTTTGGCTTTTGGTAGAATTCGAATCCTACATTTATTCAATAAAGATATACATTCACTGCAAATTTTTATAATAAAAAAGAACTAACAATGATTTTCGTTTTCATAATATTTAGAGGTTGTCATTTGAACCATCGCCTACTAAATATAATAGATAATTATATTGCAAACCATCAATAATAATAATAATAAAGTAGTTTATAAATCATAATAATGCTAAGGTATATGAGAAAGTAATATATTAATTTGATGAGAAAGTTATTAAATGCTCAAATTGAGATAATTTTCGTGGGTTAATCTTGTCATATTACAAAAATCGAAATTAACACTCACTTCTCTGGGGACTCAATAGAACTTACTAGTACCTGAAAAATGAAAAAACTAAATATGTATCCTGCATTTCTAGACAAAAATTCATGGTGCTATAAATTACCAATATAAAAATGTACACGATACGTGAAGGTTCAAAGCCAGCCCAGGGATGTTCGATAAGGGAAACTCACAACTGCTACTCTACCCCGAGACTCATCCCTCCAACTAGTAAACTCCAATAACTAACAATACGACTACGCTATAATTCTACACAATCCTTACACGGGAGCTGAGCTCGTTCTACGCAGCTGGTATTTTGGCTCCGGTGGTGGTATGCTCGGCAACGCCTTCTCCATTTCCTGCAACACCAGTGAAACACACAAGTGGTAATCTATGTCATAAGAGATGCATCTTTAGTAAAAAAAAATGCACTCATCCTCAAGAAAAAAGCAGAAATCTGTCTTATTCAATCTGTCATAATATTGCTTTTACTCTGCAGATACTACTTTGCAAACAATTATATTAAAGTTACATGTACCTATAAAATAAGAGGTTTCTTGCAATCCAAAAGGTCAGTTTAGGAGACAAAACCAACAGATAGTCATGAATGCATCCAGACGAAAAACTTTTAAAATAGAAGTATGCCAAGGGAGATAGATAGTATTATTTGTGATTATTTGAGCAAAAAGGAAAGGAGATTCGTCAGAGCCTATATTATTATTTACATTCCAGCCAAACGCAATTACATCATGTAGTTCTTGAAATGATATAGCATATTGTGAAAAATATTCCAATATCGGTAGCTAACTCTATTCAGGTGGAATCTTCAATTAGGTAAGCAAATCTACATTATGATCAGATGGGACAAAAGAGATCTTAGTGATTCGTATCAAGATTAAAGCCAGCATCCAAAGGGAGGTATAACCAGCAAGCAATGATGGTAAATGGATTTGAATATGTAAGATACAATTTACCAGCATAACTACTTCATCTCACTAAAATGCCCCCTCTAAGGAAACGGTAAAGAAAAGAGGGGAGTATTTCATTTCAGCATGGTTCATGCCTTTACCAAAGTAAAGTAATAAAAGGTGGTAACTAATCTTCACTAACTCACTGTTCATGGATAGACCTATAAATAACTATTTCATGTAATTATGTGTAATCACCTCATAATTTATATAACCCAGGCACTCTTTACACCTAAAACTTCCTTTGAGATGATCTTTTTTCAGAAATGTGATCTTACACTGTTTAATCTTCAATGATTGTCATGTACCTTTTGCGATTAACTATAAAAACAGATGCTGCTAATCAAATGGTGTTGCATAAATTAGCTTATGTCAAATAGGAAATACAAACATAGATAAACACATAATCATGACAGATTCAAAGTTATCCAGCTAAGCCTTGTTGGTGAGCACATTGAGCAGTATATATTGATGAGTTTGAGAATGTCAATAAACAAAGAAAATGATAAATGCAAACAAAAATACTAAATCGTAGCCCCCAAACTCAACAAGTGCATACTAAGGTACAGAAAATCACAAATGGAAATGCCAAAACTGCTCCAAGTTGAATAGCAACATAGATCTTTAGACAGAGCAAATGCAATGCAGTCGAAAATAGTTACACCAAAACTTGGGTATAAACATAATTACATAGCATACCTGCAGTCTCTTGAGCCTTTCGTTCTCCTCTTCCAGACGTGAAACCTTGTTCTCCAGTTCATGGGTGTAAGCCTGCAGACCAAAACATTAAAACAATCCCAACAGTATAATAATGAAAAAATTTAATGTCCACGAACTAAATGATAGAAAAGGGGACCTGCTTTCTTGCTCGTGATCTGGCTGCAGATTCCCTATTCTTGATCATCCTCATCCGCTTCCTGTCAACGCTTTTCTCAGCTATATCATCAGGAGCAACCCTTTTATGCCCAGGTGTCTGTGTCTGATAAAGTACCCATAAGAGGGGATGAACACATAGTCATTTGAGTCTCAGGATAAACAGCATCACCATAGGATTCCCACCAAGAGTAATAGGCTGTTGAACTGGATGACTAGGCATGAAAGCAGGCTGCTGAGGATGCATCGGAAACATCTGATAATTCATCCAGTGAGCATGCTGAGGCATCCCCATTGGATCGGCCCCACCATCAGCAACAGAGCCTAAAACCTAATATTCTCTGGCCGACTCAGAGACCATCCCCGCCTTCACCAAGAAATCCTCCAATGTCATCTACCCAAGTGTGGTTTTCCTATCAAGACTGCTCCGATTCTGCCCCTGCTCAGATCCACTGACAGCATAAGGTTCGACTGCTCAACGACAACCCAGGCGTAGACTGGCCCGGCAGCTGCACGTTAGGCCCGTCATCAACAACTTCCCCAGCCTGATTATTAGCCTCAGCAGTACATAAACTCCAGAGAAACTCATCAAGATTCATACTACTAAGGGGCTTTCCCTGGTCACCCAACTAGTTCTGCACCTGATCAAGGGTGAGGCTATACAGTGATCCTTCGGGTCATGACTCTGAATTTGGGTCTGGGTTTGGGGTTGGCTCAACCCAGTGTTATTACTGTCACCCCCATGAGATCCCATTTTCTGAGCTACCATTAAACTACCCTCTTCTTCCTTTTCCCTCTTCCTATACAGACAACCTAAAATCAAACTACCCCATATTAACGCCAACATGTATCCTTATTTACAGCAGCAAACGAAGCTACAAACCCCAAAGCTATGCATGAAATGCATCATTCAATCTATTCAAGAAAAAGAGAGAAGAAAAAAGAATTTGCAGAGACCAAAAGATTAAGCAACATATCGGTTAAAGAAATGAATAAAGGTCAAATTTTTTGGGTAATTAAAGAAATGAATACCCAGGTGAAAATCAAACAAAATGCGGTAATTTGAGAAATCAAAGTGCAAAACGAACGCATATACACACTCACCAGGAGAAATACGAGAATCCCCAAAAGCAAGAGATTCTTTTAGTGAGATTTCAGTATCCATGCAGCCAAAATTGTCCAAACCAGCTCGAAAGAAAACCCAGAAACCACGCTGTAAAAACCTTAACTCAGAATCTAACTCAAGGGGATTTTAGTCTAAAAAGGACAAAAGAAATTACCATAGGTAAAACAGAAATTAGACCCACATGGCCACATTCTATTCTCTTGTGTTCTCTACACTATAAAATTCTTAATTATTAATGACAAAGAATATAAAAACGTTGGAGTATTAAAGTATTAATATTTGTGTTTCGTATGAATTAGTTTTGGAGAAATTAAGCAAATCAAAGCAATAGTTAATTTTATAAAATTCATTGTCACCGGTACGTGTGCCTGATTCTCTTGTTTTATGCTATGATTTCGCGACTATTTTTACTTGTCTGGTGAAATGATGGAAAAGGAGAGTGAATAAGATCGAATTGCAGCAACGAAAAATCTTTTGTCCTTAAAAAAATCCATCTAAAAGTACCCTTTCGTAATTAATAATATAAATAGTAGCAACAGTATCGTAATAGGAATAGCAAAATTGCAATAAACAGTCTATCTTAATTACATTAATTTGGACGATGAAAGTTAGCATCAGCTTTACTAGAATGGGAAGACCAGGTATTTAACTGAATGATTTAATTCAGCAAAGACGATAATTAGAGATATTTTATAAGTTATGAAATCTCTTGTTATATTATTTTTCTCTTTAAGTATTATATATGTGTTTAAGTATAAAATCGCAATTAAAACTCTTCAGAAATGCATGAACACAAAAAATAATGAAAATGTTAGTGGTTAATAGAGCCAAGCAAAAGGTGAAGAATAAGAATTTTACTTTATTTTGCAAGAAAATGGAGGTTGAAACTAATTACAAATCATCCTATGTATTTGTCTTTTAATCCAACTTAATCTTTGATAATTGGAGAACAAATCATTACAAGAATATCACATTATTCCAACTGGACTCATTTAAATAGGTAGGAAAACAAGATGAAACATTCCATTCAAAAAAACAAAGATGAAACTTCCAAGAAAGTGAGAAACGTGATTTTTTATGTAATTCGTATTACTACAAATAATATTTAAGATATATTTTACTTTTATACAGGAATCAAATAAATATAAATATACATTTCAAAATTGTAGTGCAATAAAAGGGCTTCAGAAATTACCACAACATTAAAGATTCAAGTAGTTCAAGGAATAAACCAAAAAAGAGTGGCAATGTCTTAGACGGGAAAACCTAATGGACTATCACAAAAACACGCGGCCCAACATACTTATGATGATAAGCCCTTAAACAAATAGTTTTCCAGGATGATTCTTTACCCCTGTTTTATCCCATCAATGCAATAATTTCTGGGGTGTCAAGTGTCCGCGGATATCCACACCCACATTTCGGGTACCGTACCCGAAAATTCACACTTTTTGGTACACATAACCAACCCGACGAGCGTTGAGGGTAATCCGAATACCCGCATCGGGTATCCGCACCCGATGTGTGCAGGTACCCACAGAAGCAAAATATTGTTGATCAGTTGATGCAGAGTTGAGAGAGAAGGGTGATGGTGGCGGGCCGAGTTGCAACTCAACTCTCAACACGCGATTTCAACGAAAAATCAAAGTTCAAACAATAGTTATAGCAACAAAACAACAGGTGAGCTTTTAATTTCTTAAACCTTTTTTATCAATAAAATTTCTAATTAACCCTGGAATCATATGTTTATCACGTATCTGATTTCATTTCCAAATCTGATTTCAACATATTTAAATACACCATAACAAACAATCGACTTACAATCTATGTATGCAATTTTTTATAAATAAAAGAGGAAAAGCTTGCTCCCTGTTTGCAAACTACTTGCAAAGTATTGAGTCTTGGCCAAGTTAGAGAAAATTGGGATGAGTTTCTTGAGGTCCACTCGGCATGGGCATCGGCATCGGAGGTCGATGGTCGGGCCAAGGTTACAAAGGTGGGTCGACGATGGCTAACGACGATCAGGTGTCGAGAGTTGAGTTGGGATTTCCTCTCTCGAGTTGAGATTTCCTACCTTTTGATGGCAATTCAATTGCCAGAAATATAAAGCACTAAAATTGAAATTTTAGGACTTTCATTTTAGGAATTTGCTTTGAAGAGAGGAGGGCAGAGGGAGATGGGTGACCATCAAATCAAAGGTGGTAGTGGTCACGGCGACAATCGCCAGCGCTGCAGTTACACTACCACCACGACAATCCCCGGCGCCACATGTACAGGCTAACCGCACCGAAGAGAGACACGAGGAGCGAAGGAGAGGGAATAAATGCTGAGGGTGAGAGCAAACGTTAGCAGATGGGTAGCAGGAGGAGACACCGCTGCTGCTGCTGCTGCTGGCCAGCGACAATGGCAGTGGAGGCAGGCGAAGTGAGCTGTGTGTGAGAATTGAATTACTCAGACTTGGAAGGGGGACGACTACAATTCACAAACTCTTATTGTGAATTGTGGGAAACACTACAATAATAACTAATAACATTGTTTACGTATGGGGATGTGGGCTGGGGAACTATTGATTATGGGCTGGCGCAAATGCATTGGCTATACCTAACAAAATGCGATACATATATTACACGGGTAGTCGGGTATTACCCAATACCAGCAAAACCTAATCATACAACCCGTATCTCTACATTTGCGGGTATCGAGCATCCGATATCTGTCCGGGTATTGGGTCGGACATTCCCGATACCCACAACCCGTTTTGACATCCATAATAAGTTCAATCAAATCAATTCCAAGAAATTGGCAACAGAAAGAAGATCAAAAGATCCAGAGTAGAAAAATATTCGGATTAACAAAAGACACAAGTATTTAAACCAATTCAGAATGAGAACACTTGGCAACAAAGTTGATTTAACAATCCATCAAAAACAAAATTTGAACTAGTAATCTATAATAAAAACACCCAACTTATCCTCACCCACTCATGCTTCAACGTCATCCATAACATGGACGATCTTGGCTGTGGGCTTAGCCAACAGATCAGTGTACTCTTGGAATGGAGATTTTGTGAATCTAGTCTCCCTCCAGAAGTCTGGAGTTAAGAAGCCATAAGTCTTGAGCAGACAATCGAAAGTTGCCTGCGAATAACAATTTTGATCAGTACTAAACCGTCAGCAACAGACACAAACCACAACAATGCAAGTGTCACAAACAGAACCACAGAAACAGCCATTTAACAATTTCATATAATGACCATTTTCAAAACATGAGAGGAGTATGTTACATCAATAGTTAATTAATCAATATACATGAAGCCCTATGTGGACCAACTGAACATATATTTGATTACAAAGCATGTAGAAACAGAGACGATATAATGTCAAATCGTAGCTTGATTTGATCAAAACATAAATGCACCATAGCAACAAATGAGATATACATATACCATCAACAGAAAGAAAACGAAAATTCATATTTAAGAAAAAAAACGATGCCCTCAACAAATTGAGTGAAAAAAAAAACAAAAACTTCCGAAAAACATATACAATGTCAAAACTTGAGCCCAAGTTCCTGATAAGTCCAATTTCAACAACGATTAATGAAAAAAAAAGATGAAAGATAACCTATGTTATCGAATATGAACTTCAAACACAACTTCATACAGGAAAAAAAAACAACTAATAAAATAATTAACATAAAAGAGCCATGAAAGAGACCTGTGTTAATCAAAATTATCGTCATATAAAGCACAAAAGAGGGGGGGGGGGGAGTTACTCAAAAAATTAAATTAGCGACAGAAAAATCAGAACAAACCTTGACAAAGTTTCCAAGAGTCTTGGTAGATCCACGGGAAGACGTAAACACATCATCAATTCCGGCGAACTGGAGCACCTTCTTGGGCACACGCGCAGCCACGATACCGGACCCACGGGGAGCAGGCACCATCCGCACAGTGACGGAACCACACTTTCCGGTAACCTTGCACGGAACGGTGTGTACCTTTCCGATCTTGTTACCCCAGTATCCTCTTCTCACTGGAATCACAGACAGCTTCGCCAATATGATGGCGCCGCGGATTGCGGTGGCCACCTCCTTGGAGCACTTTACGCCCAATCCGACGTGACCGTTGCTGTCTCCGACGACGACGAAGGCCTTGAACCTGGTCCTCTGCCCGGCACGGGTCTGCTTCTGGACAGGCATGATTTTCATCACCTCGTCCTTGAGCGATGGCCCCACGAGGAGGTCGATGATTTGGTATTCCTTGATTGGGAGGGAGTGCAAGTAGATTTGCTCAAGGGATTTGATCTTGCCATCCCTCACCAATCGGCCGAGCTTGGTGCAGGGCACCCACTTCTCCTCCTCGGCCTCGCGGCGGGGGCGGCGGCCACGTCCACGGCCTCCCCTGTCTCCTCCGCGGCCGCGACCGCCGAATCCGCGCCCGAAACCGCCCCTGTCTCCACCTCTTTCCGCCATGGTTTATTTAGCTCTAGATTGAGAGAAATGAGAGGCGAGTGAATTTGAGTGACTGAAACCCTAGCTTGGAAGCAAAGAGTTTATATAAAAGGCAGATGTAATGGGCCTAGGGTTTACATTGACACCCAGTTATACTCAATGGCCCAATTATCTTTTGGGTTGGTTTTGCCATCTATTGGGTGTAGCGTGCGAGCGGATTCACAAACAACTTTTGTATAAAATCAAAAATGTATGAATAAATATATTTTAGTTTCATAATTGCAGTAAGAGAGAGAGTGGAGGGAGGGTGGTATGAGTTCCATGCGATTTGCATTATTAGATACAACACTTTTTTAATTAATTAAACACATCTACAATAAGATAAAGAGTTGCCAAATAAACTATATATCAAAACATTGAAACTGAAACTCAACTAACTCTATCAAAACAAAATATAGCATTATTTGCGCTTCAGGATTTGACACCACAACTTCCAACAAAAGCATACAACTCAACTAGTCATCCCTTTCATTAAAAAACAAAAACTCGATAATAGAACATGTGGCTGAATATAACAGAAATTCCTGCCTCTAAGAACATTACAAATAAAAGAAAAAAAATGAGAAAGTTGATGTACAAACAAAGGAAAATGCCAAGAGGAAAACGTGAGCAAAGAAAGAACAAAGGGTATGTTATGTCTGTGATGTTACAACATGGGAGCAAAGGTGATAGCAAGGGCGAGTATCGCCCGTTTGCCCTGAAAAATCGACAGCCTACAGAAAGCTATATTGATCAGAAATGCAGCCTTGTTAAGAAGCAACACGAACCTGTGGAAAAGAATTGCAGTTAGCAAAACAAACACTTGATAAAGAGAAGAGTTAGCACCTCAGGTTAATCAAACATCGACAAACAGGTAATAATCTTTCATTTCCCATTATGAATATCTCAAAATGTTTCTTAGTTGTAATTACAGGCTCGCAAGAAGCCATAGAGGGCCAAATGAGCAAAAGCATGGTGATTCGTTTGAGAACCTATAATTTTAGCACAGTGAATACAGGATATCCAAAGTGCTCGATGTAGGGATGATCTAACAAAAAACAACCAAGAACAAATATTCCATCTGGTGCTACAAAATTGAAGATGCGGCTGAAATGGTGAATATTAGTTTTAAGTTTTTATAACAAAGCAACCCCTCGAGCTACAGAAAATTGCTTTAGAAAATTCAAATTTTCTTGTTCAGAATACTATACTAGGCTCTGGCAGCATGTTCCTCATGTCATTATTTTAAAGCAAAAAATATAATGGCAAGGTCAAAGTTCCTCTTTTAAGAAAAGAAAATATTGCAATTAAAACATTGTGTACCAACTTCATTGAGTAAAAACATTCCTTCCTCTTAACTCAGTAGAAAAAGCAGGTTCCCAATTGTGACTAAAAGTATGGTAAGAAGACTATTACGGGCACCATACATACACGGTTATCCCTCCCAAGCGAGGATTATGCTGTTAAAATATTCGGATTATAATGTTAGGCCACAAGCACCACCACATATTTTTTGCACCAGTTCACTCAGTGCAATGTCCTTTTACACAAACAAATACTCTGTATAAGTTTTTTGAAGTCGCAATTCTTTTGGGCTTTGAAGGTACAATGTTCCTTAGGAAAATCTTGCTCAAACCATGTTTGTTTAAGTTAAATCCCATTATTTAAGAAAAAGAAAGCCATTCATTCAGTTTTAGAAGACATGCTAAATGCCTAAGATGCTAGGTGACAATTAACAGCTTGTTGAATAAGGTACAGAATCTGGCAAGGCGTCTAAAAGTGGCGTAAATAACTATTAATTATAACAATAGTGGCCTTTTCGAAGCTTGAAATTGATGCAACATGCTACACCACTAGCAAACAGAACAAAGTAATATCAGCAAAACCTAAGTTCGCAAAGAACAAGTTCAATTTGTGCAAACATTTACATAAGCATGCTCATACATTTTCTTAGTCCAAAGGGAAACTCCTAGAGTAGTTACTGCCAACATTAATGACAATTCCTACATTGTCAAAATTTGTGGCTCACAAAATCAAACATTTTGGGCTGTCTAAAGAAAAATACCTCAACCCTTGCCTATAAATTGAGGGCTTCACAGCATTCTGAAAAACCACCAAAACACACACACACACACACACATCTCTTCTTGATTGTGTAGATTTCTATTTGATTGTTGCATTGTTTTGTAAATAGTAAGATTTAAGATTCTCTAGTTTTGCCCGTGGATGTAGCCAATATTGGATGAACCACGTAATTTTGGGTGATCATATTTCTCTAACACTTTTCTCTTTCTTTCTTTTTGCCTCATTTATTGTCGAATTTGGTCACTACAAATCCTAAAAGTGGTATCAGAGCCATTGGTTAAGGATTGTTATTTATTACGGCAAGTACCGCCTATTTTATGGAAGGTTGTACGTTAATTTTATAAGAGGTGCTACCTCCTAAGTTAAATAAAATTATTGTTTTGTGGTTACAGTGCCAATAGGGTTAGCTTAAGCAATTTGTGAGCGGAAACAATGTCCAAATAAAATAGCAGTCAGAAATTCTTTCGGATAACAGATTCAAACCATGACAACCAAATTCAACATCGAAAAATTCAACGGGAGGAATTTTGCTCTATGGAAGTTGAAGATGAAGGCAATTATGAGAAAAGATAGTTACCTTGCAGCAATTGGAGACAAACCTGCGGACATAACAAATGACAAGTGGAACAAGATGGATGGCAATGAATTGCCAATCTACACTTGACACTTATCTAGTGTTGCGGAGAAGAAAACAGCAAAAGAAATTAGGACATATAAACTAAATTATATGAGGCAAAGTTGTTGCACAACAAAATCTTCTTAAAGAGAAGATTATATACTCTTAGAATGGCGGAGTCAATAACAATGACAAACCATATCAACATGCTCAACACTATGTTCTCTCAACTGACCACGTTGGGTCACGCAGTACAAGAAGCGTCAGTTGAGTCACACAGTACAAGAAGCTGAACGTGCAGAGTCACCTGATTCATACGATCAGCTTCTGCTTCAGAGTCACCTGCTTCATACGATCAGCTCCTGCTTCAGGGTCACTTGATTCATATGATCAGCCCGTTATCAACCTAACAAACAACTTTGTGGCAAACCAACTAATCTTTGACGATGTTGCTGCCTCTATCCTAGAAGAAGAGGACTGGCGCAAAAAGAAAGAGGACCAACATGTGAGTTCGCAACAAGTAACGAGGGGGAGACCGATGGAACGTGGCCCCAGCGGGAGTCATAACAAAGATAGATTGAAGTCAAGAAGCTGAAAATATCAAGTGCTTCAGCTGTAACAAGAAAGGTCATTTAAAGAGAGGGATTGTTGGAACAAAAAAAATTGTGGAAAGCATGAACAATCAAATGCTCAAAGTTATGTTGCAAATGCTTTAGATGATGGAGAAGTATTGTACGGAGAAGTATTGTACAGTGAAGTATCAAGCCAAGCAGAAGGCACAGAAAGTTGTACTATAATGTTTGGCTCCAAAACTCGGGAGCAACATAATACATGACACTCCGGAGGGAACGGTTCCACAAATATGAATCTATCCCAAGAGGATCTACGTACATGGATCACGATCAAGCCTTAGAGATTGTTGGAGTTGGTACTATCAAAATAAAAATGTTTGACGGTATAATATATACTATTCAGGATGTACGACACATCAATGATCTTGGGAAGAATTTATTATTTTGGGACAACTGGATGATCTTGGACACAAGAACCGCATTGAAAATAGGAACTTGAAGGTCATGAAAGGTGCACTTGTGGTGATGAAGCAAAGAAAGTTGTATTCAATCTGTACATACTTAAAGAAGACACATTCAACATGTAGAAGCAGCCAGTTGAGCAAGGGACCTCACATGCAACTTTATGTCTTGGGGGATCAGAATTTACAATCAGGGGATGTGTCTATTCATATTTTGCGGTTTATCATGACAAGTGCGGTTTATCATGACAAGTGAAAATCCACAACAGGATATGTGTTTACACTTTCTGGATTGTGGTAGCACTATCTACAACAAAAGCTGAATACATGCCACATGGAGCTACACAAGCTTGTAAGGAGGCGACTTAGATACAAAGGCTTATGAAGGAACTCGGGCACAGGCAACGAGTGATATCGCTAATTTTTGGTAGTCAGAGTGCCTTGTACATTGCAAGGAATCCATCCTTCCATTCCCGGACGAAGCACATAAACGTACAAATCAAGCCAGACGAAGCACATAAACGTACAGCATTGCTTTATACGAGAAGTGGTAGAAAGCGGAAAAGTGAAAATTCACCCTAAATACAAGTTCCTATGGTGAAAATTCTCTTTTGGCCTCGCAGAAACGTAAGCTAGCATGGTTGGTCAAATGAGCTACTCCTAGAGTAGTTACTACCAACGTTAATGGCGATTCCTACATTATCAAAATTTGTGGCTCACGAAATCAAACATTGTGGACTGTCCAAAGAATATCACCTTCAACCCTTGCGTAAATTAAGGGCTTCGCAGCATTCTGAATAACCACCAAAAACATCACAAAACACAACATCTCTTCTTGATTGTGTAGATTTCTATTTGAGTGTTTTATTGTTTTCTAAATAGTAAGATTCTCAAGTTTTGCCCATGGACATAGCCAATATTGGGTGAACCACGTAAATTTGGATATTCATATTTCTCTTACACTTTTTTTCTTTCTTTTTGCCTTATCTATTGTCAAATTTAGTCACTACGAATCCTAACACATTTCTATGACTAATATACCTACACAAAGAGTGCCATAAGCATTAAATAAGCAAATCAACCGAATACTGAGCACATAAACACGGCAAATAGCAACACTTAAGCTAGAAATGTAATTTCACATATCTTACCTAACGGTTGAAATACGATGGAAACGTTGTTGATGCTGATCCACCACTTGTAGGAACCTTTGTTGCTGCGGTAGCTGTGGTTGTTGTTCCCGTTGTCCCTATAGACGATAACCCTATGTGCGGATTCTGGTACACTCCCAATCCATTGTAAGCTTCTTGAGCCCCGTAGCTACCCATCACTGTAGGACTTATGCTATTCATCCCATAGTTACCACTCATTCCCCCCATTGATGCACCTAATCTTGCTGCTAAACCTGCTTGATTGTACCCTGCTGCTAATAAGGCATTCCCTGCCAATGCAATCCCTGGATTCTGCGACATCAAAAACCCACCCGCATTCAAATTTGCTCCCAACATCCCCGTGTTCATCCCCAAACTACTGTAGTTAACATCAGTAGCAGCAGGGTTCACACTACTGTTACTACTCTGCCTAGACGAATTGTTGACAAAATTCTCAACAAACTTCTTGCAGTGCAATTGACAATTCTCAACCACCTTAATTGGCTCCTCCATCGCCTTCTTGTACCCTTCCGTTGACTTGTAAGTTATAATGGCGAATCCTTTAAACTTATTCGTAACAGGATCCATCCCTAACGGCCCTTCCTCGATCTCCCCAAAACTCCCGAAAAACGCCTTCAGCTTCTCGATGCTCATGTGGGGCGCAACATTCCCCACGTACATCTTCCTATTATTCCCTCCCTCGGCCGCCATGGTTCCGGCAGAGGCGCCAATTGCCGCCAGCTGGCACGAGACAGTCCTGTTCCCGATCCTTTTCTGGGGAACTTTGAGAGCCTTCTTCGCCGCGGCTCGCGTCTTGAACATCACGAAGGCGTATCCTTTCGCGCGTCCGGTGTTCTTATCGGTGATTAACTTGCTCTCTTCGATTTCGCCGAAGGACTTGAATGCCTGGACGAGCTGCTCGGTTGTGGCGTCCCAACCGAGACCGAAAACGAATATTTTGCGGTGGGCGGGGTCGGAGTCCGCCTTCTGCACGATTTTGGGGAGGAGTTTGGGGTCCTTCGCCACCGCCTCTTTGAGAAGGTCTATGATTTGGGATTTTCCGAAGGGTTCCAATAATTCGCGGAGGGCTTTTTGCTTTGACGCCTCATCCTCTCCTTCTTCTTCAGCGGAAGAAGATTCATCTTCTTCTTCTTCTTCCTCGGATTCGGATTCCGACACCTCTTCTTCTTCTTCGGATTCTTCCTCATTAGAGGACTCTTCTTCTTCCTCCTCCTCTTCTTCTTTGACTTCTGCTTCTTCTTCACGAACTACCTTAGGTTTTTGTTCGTTCATCTGCAGAGAGGAAGGGGCTTTGCGTTTCTTCGCCATTGGAGCAATTTCCGGAGCTTCAATTGCAGTTAACTTGCTTCAGTGTTATCAGTGTTAGGGTTTTAGAGTTTTCGGGGCAATTGATTGAGCTTAACCGGGACACCGATTCTCGACAAAAAATAAAATAAGAAGTGCTGAACTTGGTAACGCGTTTTTTATTTCTCCTGCTCTGATATATAACTTCCCTTTATTCTAATCTTACCACTATTTGGAATATAAATATTTATCATATCTAATGCGGATTTCAATTAAAAAAAATGCTAGTTTATTTTCAGATCCTGCTAAGTGGAACTATATAGTTTATATAGCATGTTATAGTACATAAAATCGGATCTGCAAATTGAGTTTAATTACAATCACTAGATAAAATCATCAAACATCAAGTCACAACTTAGATCGATACAATTCTATTATATTATATTATATATATATATATATATATGATGTCCATCTATAGAGTGAACCATATAGAGGTAAATACTAATTTAGATTCTAAAATATATGTCTGGTCTTAAAGATATTATAAACTATCGATAATATATGGCAAAGGCCCACATTATTCAGACAGTGACAAAAATGTCATGCACTATTGATAATATCAATTAAAGGCTTGAATTTATTGTGGTTGTAATAAAAATATTTGTGTTTTTCAATATTTTTTAATGAATCATGACTTTGCAAAATATCGTTGTTTTCATAAGAATTAGAAAACATAAGATACAAATTCCACAAATACATAAACGTTGTTGCCGATTTGGCTCGATTATACAAACTATGTTGTTGATTTCATTTGTTAAGTTGTTATTGATTTGTCTAGGGTAGTGGATGACTAAATGCTATTGTTATTTGTAAGGATTTTGTCCTTCTTGATTTGGAACTTCATTCCTTCACCAATACTCATATTGAAGTATTGTGATTATTATTCAACTATTTTTGATATATTTTTTACTTGTATATGTTTGAAATTTTTATTCGTTTTAAATAAGATTTCAAAGAATTAAAAATTATTATCTACGACATTTTTGTTAATATCTCAATAGTCAAGATCTTATTCACATTTTTAATAGTTCAAGATATTTTTATTACTAACAATAGTTCATGACATTTTGTGACTATACATATGGATTAGTATTTACTCAACAATCAATATATAACCGAAGAAAATGTTGGATTATCTCGGTACTATTTTTTATAAAGATTATCTTGGTACTTGCTGCAAGATAAAATAGTAAATCCATGGAACTTGTCCCCAACAAAACACCAACTCATGCTAGCTCTGGCTAACCTAGCCCACACACATTTTGGCATGACTCTCCTCATTCATGTGTGCTCATAGCCACAAGAAAAAGTTTCTAATAATTGTGAAATTGATGAAGCGGCCCACCAAACTTTGTGAAATATTATAATATTACTATTATACCTTATTTGACTCTAGCAACGTTCTACACATAATTTAATGGGAATCGTTTATATTATTAGTGGCGGATCCCAAAACAACATTGTTTGCAGATAGAGGAACCGCCATGACATTTTCGGCAGACCCTAAGATAAAATTAAGTCACCTGAAAGGGATTATTATTTACAGACAAAACAAAGAGAATGCAATGGTCATTTTGAATGAATTGAAACTTTTGCTAGTGTCAATAAAAGGTGATAAGATGACCATGAAATTTTTGCAATCATGTTAGAAATCATTATCTTTTAACAGACTACACTTTGTTCTGCTGTCCAAGAAACAGACAGAAAGGGCTTGTAACCCTAAGTCAATATTTAAAGGTAATGGGGCCTAGCTTTGAAAATTTTATGAAATCTCAAGCTCAAAACGAAATAGATAATTACGCAATATTGTACCCTTTTCTATTATTATCAATAACATATTATAAAATTGATCGTGTGGGCTAGCAGATATATGGAATGCTAAGTATAATATGGACTACCAAGATTGCATCTTATCTTTGCAAATATATGATTAAAAAAAAGATCAGAGTGCTCTAGTTTTCATTCTTTTCCAAGAAATCACGCTTAGATTGTCAGCAAATTAGCCAATTGTTAATTGCTACTAATTGGTAGAAACAGAATCTCATCCTATGGTATTTACATAAGACACGTCTACACATAAAAACCTAATGTAGTATGAAATTAAACAGGGCAGGATAAATTTTTCTTGAAAAATGCAACAACCTATGAAAAATTTAATGAACTGTAAGATTTGAGATCAAGAATCACACTATAAATATATGGTGAAATAAAACAAGAAAATGGTGACATGGCATAATAATGACCACTCAACCAACATTCATGCATGAGCTATATTGCAAAACTGTTTCCCAGGAGGTCCCACTTTTTCATCAAATTGTACATTGAGTCATTTTGTCTAGGACCCTCTAAGGCTCTAAATATACCAACGTGGCCCTTTTCAATTAATGTGAGCTTGGAAGTATATTTATTGCACTAACTGTTTCCTTATCACAACATATGTTATATTTAATCTGAAATTAATGATTTGCCTCTCATAATTGAGGCTATCTATTTTTTATTTTTCTTTATTTTGTGGGAACCATAAGTTGTTATTTCATAAACTTCCACTCTTATATAGAGTAAATGATATTCTAAACATGTATTATATGACTTCAAAAATACTCACTCTAGCACCACACTACTCAGTGGAAAGTGCGACTATCTACTTATACAAATGAGTTGAGACACACATTTTGAGTTCCCTCACAGCCTCACTGTGTGAACGGATCCACCATCAATGGTCAAAAGTTTCAAGTAAGTTCCACACAGCAGCAGCCCATGTTTACTGTCTTGGAAACTCCTCTTCATTACATATCTTCTTCATCTCCACACAACAACGGTACCACTTTCCAAGATGCATCTTTCTCTTCGTACCTCAAATCCAACGATCAAAAATCCCAAGAAAAGATTCTGGCCGCCGTCGAAGACACGGAGATCAGCATCTTCGACGCGCAGAGGTATTTCAGCGAGAATACCGACCCCAAAGAGATGATCAAGAAGCAGTCCATGCCGCATGATATGCTGTCCTCGGTCTCTTCCACGGACGGTTACGGCGTCCGGAATTTCCGGACCAGGTCCTTCCATGCCACGCCAACGGCCTCGTCGGAGGCCAGCTGGAACAGCCAGACCGGCCTACTCGCGAATCCGCCGGGCGCCCTCGGAGTCTCGCTCAGGACCTTCACCTCCGACGACGGTAAGAGGAGGAGCTCCGCCTCGAGGAAGTGGAGTTTCGGGCGGAAATGCTGCTGCACTGGTAAGAAATCTGTTGAGGTCAAGGACGCCACCACCTCCGACTCCGAAAACGGCGGAGCAGCGAGCGGCGCCGCCGAGAATCACAGCGGCGGTAAAGCTAATTATTTATACGCGAAAAGAGATGGTAATTATAAGACGAAACCGTCGTCTAGGAGTTGTTCAATCACAAACGACGTCGAAATCAACCAGCAGAATATTAGGGCTCTGGAAGGTTTCCCGTCGCCCGATCCACCACGTCAGCAGCGTATCTCTTCGTCCGGCCGGCCGTTCGTAGACGGAGCGGGCGGTTTCTCCTTCCCGGTCCTGAATAATGCAACTCATCTGGCTAAACCTGCCCTCAAAGCCATTATCACAAAGCCTATCATGATCAATCCTATGGAAGAACCGCCCCGTGATTCGCTGGAAGTTTTCCAGCCGATCCACGAGCCGCCTCGTTTCAACCCGGTTGCGCGCGTTTTGAATACTGACGACGACGTCGTCAGCGACGCCAGCTCCGACCTCTTCGAGATCGAAAGCTTCTCGACTCAGACCACCTCCTACCCAATGTACCGCCGCAGGGATTCGCTCGACGAAGCTCCGACGTTCAACGCGAGGAGATTCACATCAGCTAACATTCAGTACGGGAGGAGGAGCATGGACGAGCCGCCGACGCCGAGCGTGGCTGGAACCGAGTGTTACGCGCCTAGCGAGGTCAGCATCGACTGGAGCGTGACCACCGCGGAGGGGTTCGACAGGGCGAGCGTCTCCAACTTCTCCGTATCGGCCTCGGAGATCGGGCGGGCGGCGTTCCTGCGGCAGCGGATGCAGGAGGAGCCGGGCGGGAAGAAGAAGGGGAACGGGGGCGGGGGGTTGCTGCTGATGAGCTGCCGGCAGGAGAAGGCGGTGAGCGTGGGGCCGCAGCCGGTGAAGTGCGTGGCGGCGGCGGAGGAGGCATCGTCGATTTTCGCGGCGCATGTGAGTGGTAGGCCACCGAGGGCGGGGAAGCCGCCACTAGCTAGCGATCACTCGGCGCGGTAGTCGGTGGCGCTTGCGGCGTGAAAATTTGGGATGTTTTCTCCTTGCCGGTGAGTGGTGGCGGCAGAGGATCAGGGGGTGGTCGTTATGTTATCTGTTTAGTCTTTTCATGCAGTGCTCTTATTACATTTTCATCATTATGGAAATTAATTTATTGTGTGAGACTTTTATAAATTTTCTAAAACGTAATAATTGTGTCATTGTGTGTGTGTTTTATCTTTTGTTATCTATGAACATAATTTAATGCTTCACCTTTACCTATTTAATTACTTTTACTCGGGTGGAAATACATAAATAAACTAAAAAATCAAGTTTGGAATAGTTAAACTCAATATGGATATATGAATTTTGAAAAATAACACTCTCTTTGTTTGATTCCGAATGAGAATTTGGTGTTCCACTTTTCGAGTTTCATTCAATATATCTCACTTCTAATTATTTAAATTTTTTAATAATATTTATTATAAGAATAACATTTATTATAATATAATACATCATAATTAATCTTTATTTATAAAAACTGGAAATTTAAAAATCATATATATTACTTTTGAGTTTATCAAACTACAATAGTCTCTTTTATCTAATATAATAAGTAACAGTACATTCTAAAAAATAATTATATATCGTAATTTGGTGTAATAAATTCTTGATAAAAAAGTATAAAATTCAACTAAAACATACAAAATTCAAATAAAAGTAAAAAATAAAAATGATACATAAAATGGGACACAAAAAGTGAACCATTAAATCTCAACCAATTTCATTTTTCGGGTCTCGTTTTCCTTCTTAGACCATTTCATTCTTCTTGTCTCATTTCCTGTAATGGCCCAAATTAGCATCTAATAAGAAAAAGCAATCCATTAACATAAATAATTATTGCAAACCCTAATATTAATTCTTCTATCCCTACTCATCTCTCTATCTTCTCCCATTTTCTTACGCCGCCCCATCCAATCCACAAACTCGACTCCGTATGTAGCCGTCGCCGCGATTATGTCTGTTGTCGGCGCCACCATGAGGATGGAGTGACCTCATTGCCGCCGCCACCGTTCCTTCCGTCTCCGTCGCTTTCCAATCTCTGCGTCAAACCACTACCGACCACCTTTAATTCCTTCATTTTCCCCTCAAAATTCAATCTTTGCCTGAAAAAATTTCCCATTTTTTGTTGATTTCAAATCTAATTTTTATCTCATTTCGTTGATTTTCATCTTATACACTAATTTTCCATCGCCTCAAATGAAGGCTCACCAAGCACCGAAAAACGCAACATCACGCTCCGCTACGACGCCGCTTCGCTTATCGCTCAATCCAACAGCTGCCAGTATAAGAAGCTACAGAGGTTGTTGTACATTTTCCGAAGGTTCTAGAGCTCTCCTTCTACTTCGACGCCGACGTCACGATCAACGACGACGAGTAATTTCCCATCAATTTTAGAAGAACAAATAGGGAACTCATGTAACGAATAAAATGGAATTTAATTTGATAGTCATAATATGCATTATAAGAGACGATGAAGGAGTAATTAATTAAGGCAAAGCATCAGCATGCTCAAAGTCTAAGCATGTCCCAATGCGCTCAATAGCCCGAGCATGCTGATGCGGCTTATTGAGCACGTTGCTCATGCACGCGGGGCCGTGCTTTAGCAAGTTCCATTCATTTCTTGCGTCGGCCAATGGTGGTGTGACATGTTGCCACCTTTATATATATACACACACACACATAATATCTTATAAACGAAATCAAAATAGTCAACGGCTATTTTCCTTCCAACAGTCAAAATTTTCGATTTTTTAGTTTTTTAATTTTTTTTTCTTATTTTACATTTATAAATATCCACAAATTCTTATTTCATTCTTCACACTTCTTCATCTTATTATCTATTTTCTATCACTTCATTATTCACACATTTTCTTGCACAATAGATAAAAAAAAATTACAACTATTATCCAAACTTTCCCTATGAAATACAATTCAATAATTATCTTAGGTATCTAGGAGTCAATCCAAATACCCTCGATTTCGACCCTCATAATCTACCATTCTTTCCAATTCCTCATTCTTTTCAAATAAATCCCCTTGTCGGCAGAGTTCATACTCAACCGTCACAGACGTCGTCTCCCAGAGGTATCTCAGGCCTCCAACTCTCCGACGAAGTGGAGAGTCCCATACGTCAATCCGCACACACTACGTACTCAGCAAATGAAATCCGGACGGTCTTTGAGTGTTATATCGACATTAGTGAATACCCCGTCGTTGCAAACTACCAAAAAGCCAAGACTTTTTGGGGAAAAATAGCTTATAGATTCAACGAAGTGCATCCTGAAGGCAGAATTGAGCACACGACTCATATGCTTCGAGCCCACTTCGAGATGGTGAGCCCAGAAATCACCAAATTTTGCTCCATCTACAACCACTTGCAGTCGCAATGGAAGAGCGACTAGAGTGAGGCAGATTTGGTGAAGGAAGCGCAATACATATATCAACAAGAAAACTTTAGGCCATTCAAATACCTCAAGACTTGGGAGAGGATGTGCTACTGTGAGAAGTGGTCGGGTAGCGGGGGATCAACCCACAACAAATCAAAAAGATCAAAGAGCACCTCAGACGGACAATACACAACAAGCGAAGGCGAGGCGAGCGTGGCGCCAAGTAGAAGCCGTACAATGGGCCAAAAGACAGCCAAGCATAAGAGGAAGGATAAGGTGGCAACCACATTGTTTGTTCCTGGTGACTCTGGTGAGTGAAATGACGGAGCAAATACGCAAAACCAATTAGCATGTGCTAATGGCAATGTACTACAATGATATTTGCAGAGACTTGTTCGGAATGGACGAGGAAGCAAAGGAGAAGCACCATCGGTTTGTGGCTATGCTCGAGGTGAAATTAGGTCTATCTTGGATTCTTGATTGTATTTTTTTCAAATATGTAGTTTCTTATTTAAATTATGTACTTTTATATTTAAATTATGTATTTTTTATTTTAATTATGTATTTTTAAGTTTTTCAATGAATTTAGTAATTTTTGTTTATTCGTAAATCATTTTAATTGAATATATAATCTAAAAAAATAGTAAAAAAAAGATAATAAAATGTAACTGGGCCTCGTGAATATTGTAGTGCTCAAGGATATAGTGCTTAGGATGTGGAGAAAAAAGTTAAGCACGTGAATATTAGTGCACAGGGATATAGTACTTAGTGGGATGCTGATTCCCTTAGTTCCATAAACAATAAAACAAATGGCTTTAATTATGTGGGCTACACAATTAATAAGAACTAACTAGCTCTTCTGAATTTCATGTCGAAAATAAATGGGACAAGAAGAATGGGACGGAGTTAGTAGTTTATGTGGATTGAACTAGCATGTAACCCATTGAAATTCGATGAGAATAACTTTATATCATGATTTATAATTTCTTTATTTTATTATGTTTAATTTATTATCATAGTAAATGAAATAAATTTTATATCAAGATGATGCGTCTAAAATTTGATGTATATAAGTTATACTTTGTCGAGTTCTTACGTTGTAATATATAAATAGAATTTTAAAAAATTAATAACTTCATATTTGACTAGAGTTCAATCACTCTGATTATGTCAACAACTCGATAAAATTTTGATATTAATATATGTTGATTATCTGAACTCGTTTAAGTTTGTAAGTATAAGTTGTTACAATAATTGATTATCCGTTGAAATAGCAATCTGAACATTACAAAATAAACATCAACAACAAATAGTATTAATAATGGAGAAAATTTCATGTAAGCGTGTCAACTAATGTTCGAATTTACTTATAGTTTATATATTCATACATGTCCAAAATCAATTTAAAAAAAAAATTTACTACCCCATTTCATCCAAAACATGTACATACTAATTACTCAAACCTGTGTATATTAACGGAGCATCTGAATATTATATAAGAGTTTTACAATAATTATTTTTTTCTCAATAAAACTCAAATATTATAAAATAAATATTAATAATAAATTGTATATATAAGCTAATTTTGTTTTGTCTTGACCTGTATAGTTATACTTCATAGTTATTCGACTTGTTTAAGTTTATAAATATGTATAGTTCTAATAATTGATTATTCATCACAATTATAAAACAAACATTTATAAGAGATAGTAAAAAAATCAAATACTAAAAAAATAAAGAAAAAAATCCACTAATTTTTTTTTGATAATTTTTCATATATGTCTAGAATATACTCGTAATTATCCCAAATTCGGCATGATAGGGACAAATATCATCTCGCTCGTTCGATAAGGTCTCAGCTCCTAAGCCTAATCAGGTCTCAGGTCTCAGCTCCCAGCTCCTGAATCCAACCTAGTCTTGGCTCTTGAACTCGATTAAGTCTCAACTTTTGGCTGCTGAGTCCATTAGGTCTTGGCTACCAACTTTCTCAGTTCTTGCATTCAAACAGGTGTATATTCTTGAATACGGCCAGATTTCGCCAGAACCTCATAAAATAGAAGAAACGGACCTAACCTGACATTACGACAAATTACTCGAATCCGTTTAAATTTATAAACATAAGTTATGATAGTTATTGGTTATTCTTCTAAATCAAAGTCGAACATTAGCAAGTAACACATTAATAATAAATAGTATAAATAATAAATGATTAAAAACGGAAGAAATTCCATGTAGACATGTCGATAAATATCCATACATGTCTATAAGGCATATACTCGTATGCAAATAATATAAATGACAATAGATTTAAGATATAGAGAAAATTCCACATAGGTGTGCGATAAAAGTTCGGACCTGTCTAAGATGTATATATCCATATCCATTTCATATTTAATTAATTAACTGGATCAATTTAATTTTATAAATATAAATTATTACAATAATTATTTATTCGTATCGGTAAAAGTTGAAACATTACATTGTTATTAGGTTTAATTGAGTGGCATTCAAATTTTATTTTGTAATTTTATTACAATAATATTATATCATTTGAGAATTAAAATTGATCAAATTGAATTTTCAATTAAAAAATATGATTATTTATTTGATCAATTGATTAGTTGATTAAATTATATTTAAATAAGTTATATTTAGTATATTTATTAATTAAAGTGGATTAGCGCCGCCATAGGATTTATCGATAATTGTTGTTTCAAAACTAAGTTTGTTTTCTTATATCCGTTAAAATAAAAGTTTTATTTCTTACAAAAAATCTAGTATTGCCGCAAACATATACAGATTTGATAAATCTTTTTGTAATAAAATATAACTATTTATTTGATCAATTTGCCAAATCATTTTTCGTATTATATGTAGATATAATTAGTGCATTTATTAATTAAAGTGGGTTAGTGGCGCCATAGGATCTATCGGTAGTTATTGATCAATAGTAAGTTTTATTTCTTATATAAAATCTAGTAATGCCGCAAACATATACTGATCCATTTATATCGTAATTTATGTAATATTACTTGCTTAATAAAATATTAGTAAATTTTAATTATTATTTAATACTAATATGAAAATAATAATTATTAATGTTGTTATGATTTTTGTTATAAAAAATATAAATTCAAGATAAATAAGAATAAAAAATATTTGTGATAATATATAGATATTATTGATAATGTGATACATAATTTATGAAACTATATTATATATTAAATCGTATTATATATTTGATTAGAAATTAACAGAAAAAATTAATATTATATATGATCGAACTGAAGAGGGCGTTCTAGGAGCGCGGGAGTGCATGCAGTCTTATGCCGTACTTGGTATGGAAGAATGGAATGATGATGGAATGGAATGAATATGGGAAATGAATGAATGTAGGAATAGAATGACAAATCATTAATAATTCATTTACTTGGTAGGCATAAGCAATATGAAAGGAATGGAATCAATATTCCTTATTTAATTCTATTCATATGCTTGGTGACTACAAATATAGTATAGGAATGGAATTAAATGAAATTATTTTGTATTATTAAATTATACT
>JAYDZE010033650.1:0-27144 GCA_034509125.1 Monilaria moniliformis
TCGAAATATAATGCTGACTCACGAAACAGAATCGCGTCCATCGGTTGATGTAAATCAATGGCCCAGATATGGTCTTAGTTTTACCACATAGGGCTGTTCTTAGTCTAACATGACCCTATATATATATATATATATATATTTATAAATATAGAATTCTTAAGATTACAAAATACATAGATTAATTTTTGTTGATTGTTTTTAGTCCGATTAGTCTATTGGGCTAGCTTGAAACTCGAAAGTTCAGGATTATGGTTGAAAATTTTTAACCTGGTAAAATTTCAACCCGATTAGCCCGCACCCGATTAACCTGTAATCCGAGTAGAGCTGATCCGGAACCCGATGCGCTGACTCCATCGGCATACCTAGTAATATCATTCAAAAGGCCCAATATAAGCCCATGATCTATAATTTCCAATATGTTGTATATTTTAAAATATTTGATTTTACTTTATTAATATCAGTAAATTCTGTAATTGTATTTCGAAGAAGATATGTATTTCTGATTAAATGAAAATTAAAGATTTGGTTGCTCAAATAAAGTTATGCATAATTTCGCACAAATTATTTGCTGACTTTAAAAGTCTTTCGTGTAAGGAAATTAATGCGGCCAGACCCCTACACTAAAATTATATTTAAAGCAGTGTAATTTTTGCATGAAAAAGCATAAAATTTGTAGAGTTCTCTAGGTTTATTTCGGAAAAACAAAATAGCAAAACGTTATAACAAAAATACTAGAGTTATTTGGGTTTATTTCGGGAAAAAATAAATAAAAAACACGTTATAAAAAAATCCCAGCACATGCAATTGAATCGTAGGCTGTCGAGTGAAAGCCAATCCACTGAGGGATTATTCTTCATGAATCGATGACATGATAAATTGACAAAATATAGGATTGAGTGTTTTTTTTTTTAAAAAGAAAATCAATCATCTTTCATTATTTACCCCTATGATGATTCGAATCCCGACCTATTGGTGGGAAGGAAATCGTCTTACTAACTAAGATGCGATTCATCGTCATTGCGTGTTTGAATAATAAGATGGTTAAATAAGTTGAAAATCCATTTATCAAAGTAAATAGTGAATTAACTAGAATTATTTTATCAATTCATCTTATTACTTAAGATTAACGTCTTATAAGTATTTTGATCTATAAACAACATCATTGTGGTAAAGATCGTATTGTCGGATGAATCATTACCGCAAGACATAGAGGGGGAGAGTCAGTAAAAAAAGATGACTCCTCACTTCTTTCTCTCATTCAAAATCGTGCATGAGAATTCATTTTACACGACTCCTAAGTGATAAAAGATGAAATAATGTGTTATTTTTTAATTATCTTTCTCGTGTGTGTATAAAACAAAATTCATTAAATTTTCGAGAAATTCTTAATCAGTAGTTGTGAATGACTGATTTTCTCTTGGTTTCGTAAGAGCAAGTGTGAAAAATTGAGAAATAGAACAATCAAATTTAATTCAAAACAATTATACCTCCATTATTTAATCTAAAAACAATTAGAAAAAAATTGTAAGTCTAAATAATAAAAAAATATAAATTTCAAAAACCTCAATAAATACGGAGGTTATAATCCATTACAACGACAACGTGGCCTTTAACGACCAAAAACCATTATTGATTTGTACAACTGCCTCCCAACCGTAGGCCAAGCGCCTCATCTGTTCATTCCACCTCGAACTTCAATCATCTTCTCTCTCTCTCTAGAGTTGATTTTCCAATATCTCATTATCTCTAAAAAATTCAGTAATCGAGATAATAAGCGACCCTTTTTTGAGTAAAAGCTCTTAATCATTGTAGGTAAGATTTGATGAAGTTGGGGTCCATTATTTTGAAGTTTAGACAGTTTCCGTTCAAAATTTTCTTAAATAGCACTTATTTTTTTTACCACCAAATCGAAATGCCATTCGTTGTTGTTGCCTTGTTGTGGGCGCTGTGAAGGATATAAAGATTCTATTTTTCTTCCAATTTGGGTTCAGTATCTTTACGCCTCTTTTGTAATTATTTACCGTTTTTCTCTAAACAACGTTTTTCTCACTCTGCTTTTTTTTTTTTGTGGCTCAGTTTCCCTTCAAAAATCTTGATTTTTTGAGGTTTAATTTGGTGGGTTTGCTTGGGCGCAAATGGGTTGGAAGATTTCTTTTTGTCCCAACACGAATTTTCGGACAATGTTTCAGGTTTGTTTCTTTTCATTTTTTATTTTTTTTTTCCTGGTACTTCTTGATTTTGTATAATTAGTATCTTTGTTTATCAAGAATTTTGTTTAGTTGGTAGCTAGTAATTTATTTATTGAAATTTTGACTTTCTTCAGAGGCCAAAAACTTAGCTCGGACTAATGTATTTTTTATATGGTTTCTTTGGCGTTCAATTTGGTATTCAGTTTGATATGATGTAGACTTTGATATGATGTAGACTTGTATAGTTCACATATCTGTAACTCAATTTGCAGAATTATCAAGAACAAAAAATCATATATAAATTTGTAGTGTTGAATTCTTGAATATGGTGTAAAATCTAGAGGTTTGGGTTCAACCTCTAGATTGCTTATCAAGAATTCGTTTTAATTTAGTATAATCGTTCATCAAGAATTTTGTTTTGTTGGTAACTATTAGTTTATTTGTTGAGAATTTGACTTGCTTAAGCTGTGGGGTTATGATTTAGTATAAGGCCAAAAACTTAGCTTGGATTAATGTATTTTTTTTTTGGTTTGGGATTTAATTTGGTATTCAATTCGATATGATGTAGACTTGTATAGTTCACATATCTGCAACTCAATTTTTTTTAAAAAAAGAACAAAATTGAAGTGTTGAGTTTTTTAATATGGTTAAAAAATCTAGAGGTGTTTGGTTCAACCTCAATCATTGTGCTTGAATAATGAATACAACCGTATATGATAACTAAAGTTCTTTCTTGATGCAACAACATATTTTTAAGTGATCCAACTTTGTCTCTGCAATGCTGAATTATTGAGTTTGGTAGTTTTTACTTTCACAAATCGCACAAGGCTTATATGTATTGCACGCTATCGAACAGGTTAGGCCGAGTCAGTTTGAGCTAGAATGTCGACACACCATTAGGTCTCATGGGAGGAAACTTGCTCGAGACCACAAGCACGACTGGCTGATTTTGTTGCTACTCGTGGTCATAGAGATCACTCTGAATGTCATCAACCCGTTCTATAGGTTCGTTGGGGAAGGCATGATGGAAGATCTCAAGTATCCGATGAAGGAAAACACTGTCCCCATTTGGGCAGTTCCTGTGAGTAGAAACATCATAGTAGTTAGTTTAAGGTTACCACCATAAGCTATCATCGTTTCAAGTCATATTGTGTGTATATTTTGTGGTGAATTAGCTGTATGCAGTTTTTCTGCCTATGACCGTGTTTTTTCTCTACTACCTTCGGAGAAATGATGTGTATGATCTGCACCATAGTGTGCTAGGTATAGTTATTTCGACTTTTTGGGACTAGTAGATAGTTTAGACTTTCCCTTTCTGGTTCAATGAAGAAAAGCTAGTGAATGTAACTGCAGGGCTGCTATTCGCTGTGTTGATAACGGGAGTTCTCACGGATGCCATAAAAGATGCAGTTGGCCGGCCCCGGCCGGACTTTTTCTGGCGTTGCTTTCCTGATGGGCGTGATGTATGTCGTCTTAACATCTGATTTATTGAGTTTATATATGAGTTGGAGTGTTGATTTTTGGTTTGAAAACTATGGGTTTATACATAAGCATTATGTTTAATGTGTGCGTGTGTTTGTTTGGTGATAGTGTGGTTAATGCCTGAGGCCAAAGGGCTCAGGTTTGAGTCCACAGTTACACGATCTTTTATTTGCTAAAAAAAAGGCTCATGTTTTGGCCAGAGATGAATATACTATCTTCTCCTGTATTATCTTCTCTTCGACAGGAGTATGATCGTTGGGGCAACGTGGTGTGCCATGGAAAACCGGGTGACATAAAAGAAGGGCACAAGAGTTTCCCGAGCGGTCATACTTCATGTAAGAACCCCTTCTCCACTCAAAACAAACATAAAAAGGAAGACACGGTAGTGTTCTGGCCTTGATCCGAGCTCATAGTCTTGATCATTCTACGATATTTTGTAGGGTCGTTTGCAGGTCTAGGTTTTCTGGCCTTGTACATGTCAGCGAAAATCAAATGCTTTGATCGCAGTGGGCACGTGGCAAAGCTGTGTATCGTCTTCCTCCCTATCCTCGCTGCTTGTCTCGTTGGTGTTTCTCGTGTGGATGACTATTGGCATCACTGGCAAGACGTGTTCGCCGGAGGCATCCTAGGTTCGTTCTCCTCTTGACACCGTAACAGTTTGAAAATTCGCCACACGACCACAAATGCTGCTCACATTTTCATATTTTCTTCATACTGTTGTTAATTGTAGGCCTTGTAGTTGCTACCTTTTGCTACCTGCAGTTTTTCCCACCTCCATACCAGAACGAAGGTACACTTTTCATCTGCTTACGAGATCATGTAGTGAAACACAAGATGTGTGTGTGTGTTGGCCTAGCAGTAAGTGGCAAATGCCCGAGGCTACTCCATTATGGCGTAGTCTTTAAATTTAATGTTACAATTACCCAAAAAGAAAAAACATGAGATGTAACGAGGAATTTTTCTAGGATGGGGTCCTTATGCTTATTTCCGTGCTGTGGAGGACCTTCATTCCAACTCTCTACCCCCGGACGTGATGAACATGTTAGGAACGAACAATCAACGGGCAGCAACGTCTGTCACTGGTTCCAATCTTGACTCGGCCTTTGATGCCATGGAGACAGGAAGAAAGTAGAACTACTTGATCAACTCTTGTGGCTTGGTAAAAAATCTCTAGTTATTTTGTGTAGTTGGTTTTCTCTTTCATTGTTTACCCTTTCTTCTTGTAAATATAGCTTAACTAAAAGCGTGTTATCAATCTATTTTGACGATTTAGCTATGCACTTTTTGTTCAAGAGTCAAAAACTAGGGCTTCAACTCGAACCGATATTATTAGGCTTGTGTTCGGTTTGAGCTCGGTTCATAGATGACTCGTTCCGACGTTATTAAGCTGGTTCATGGCTCGATGAAGCTGCGAATGACTCCTTTAGCAACTTGAACAAATTCTAAAATGGAAAATATTTTTGTTAAATCAAGATTTATGAAAATAGAGGCTCTTTGAGGAATGGGCAGAAGGATCATAGTTGCCCCTTCTTAAAGTAGCTAAAGGGGTGTAAGGGAATCAAGTAAGTTTTACTTTTGGAGTACCTTTATCACATGTTGAAGGAATTAAGGCGTGACATATAAATCCTATCGTGACAATGATGGCGCTCATTTTTGAGTAAACTATGGCAATGTACAAAGACAGAATTACAATTTATTTCTAAATTGATTGAATTTTATTGCTAATTATCCAAGTAAGCTCATTAATTAAACACAACTTTGACGCAAAGTTAGTATTGTGGCAAAGTTAGTACAAAGACAGAATTACAATTTTGTTGCTCTTTATTTCTAAGTTGACACTGTGGCAAAATTTATGATGTTTCTTATTTGAAGTACATTCAATATAAATAAATAACACTGGTACAACATAACAAATAATAAAATATAAACTAAGAAAGATTGAAAAAATATATCATCTAACTCATTGCTTTTGTGTTTCAAGTTTTAATAATTTTCTTTTCTGATTCGTTCAATTCAATGCATTAATAAATGTTTTGCCTTGACAATCAAAATAAAAAGCTACTTGATCCCTATCGTGTAGCCAGACAAACAGACAATTATATATATAAATACTTGCATGATTGCATCATCATAATTACATGAGTAATGAAATAAAAAATTAAATAACACTTCCAAATACACTTGTCAATCTTACACTTGTCAGTTGTCAATAAGCTTTTGACTTCTCCAGGACCTGACTTCCGGCTGCTAGTCTGCTACTTTTCGTGTGGCAGTTGCTTTTGCTTGTGTCAGTCTGCTTTTTCTTTTTGTGAGCAGGTTTTATAGATGTCGCAGCTTTAGGGTTCTGGCCCACAACCATTTTTGCAGCTTTATAGTAAAAGCCCAATAAATTGCATGCGCGCAATCTGTTGCGTGTGCATCGGAAAAAAAAATGCACGCCTCTTGACTTTTAAAAATAACGTACTCTATGATACGATACAGCTTGTTGTGCAATGAGGCACGCAATATTGCGGCGCCTCTTCTGCCTTTTTAAACCTTGCTAATAAGTTCATGCAACTCCTGCAAAGGTTTCAAGATTCTTTTATGAACCTGTAATATTCTATAAAACATATTTGAGAATACTTAAGATAATTTAATCTAATTGCTTTGTGGGGAAAGAGAAAAGATTATAACTTTGATGCTAAGATGGAAGGAATGATCAAAATCTATGCATTTATTGCCTTCTCCACTTGGTGATGGTATTTGCTTCCTTTTTTTTAACCTGACATGTCTGTAACTCGTATCTTTTTGTTTAATCTTGTATAACAATTCAACTTTATCCTTTTCTTCTTGAAGTTGTTATGCAAATGCAGTGCTGCAGTGCCTGACTTTTACTCGGCCTATTGCTGCTTATCTTCTTCAGGGGTTACACTCAAAAACATGCAAGTACCTTTTTATGAATTATGACTCATTGTTGAATAGCACATTCTATAGGACTTCTGTAACTTAATTTTTGATGATTTTTTTTTTTTTTTTTTTTTTTTATCATTAACAATTATTTAGGTTGCAATAGAGATTGGTGCCTTATATGCGACTTTGAACATCTGATACGGAAGGGACAAGAAATGAAATCTCCTCTGAATCCAGTTGGAATACTGTCTCAGATACAAAGGATTGGAAGTCATCTAAGTCATGGACGAGAGGAAGACGCGCATGACTTTCTGAGGTAAGCATTTATATAGAAATTTCACTTGGTTGGTGAAATATGTAATTGAACATGCTAGGTGCTAAGAATTTACGAAATATCAGAAATGTGATAGATACAATGCAATTTATATGGCTTGAAGAAGCATGTGTATCTGGTTCATTGGCTGAAGATTCAACCCTTATGGGCCTTACATTTGGCGGCTATCTTCGATCCAAGGTCCGTCTTTATAAAGCAGACAGTTTTTTAGATTGATCTTTGATATGTTAATCTGTTTTTTTATGTTAAATGTAACATTGTGATTTTGCCCAATGATGCGTGGCAGATTAAGTGCATGAAGTGTTTAGGGAGATCAGAGCAATATGATCGGATGTTGGATCTTACTGTGGAGATTGATGGTGATATCAATACGCTTGAACAGGCTCTTGCACAATTCACCATATCTGAAACACTTGCTGGAGATGATAAGTATAAGTGCAGTAGGTTAGTCCGGCAGTCCATCTGAATAAAACTTATAGGTTTCTTGTGCTCTTTCTAATTCTGATTATTGTTTAAGAAACTGTATCCTGTTACTTATGTAAATTGTTTGATTTTTCATTTACTGTGTTAGGTATGATCTATCTAACAAGCTGCTTGTAGTGGTACAAGTCTGACATGGCTAGTCTGGTGCCTATAATTCAATGTTAGTCATGGTTTGGCATGTTCATGGGAACAATCACAGAGAACACCACTCTGCAATATCGCTCTGGGAAAATTTAAACTTTTATTAAAGAACTCAAAAGTAAATGTGAAAATATACTGCAATGGTGTACACTGAGTCCATGACGAAGAACCTTCTTCTTTTTATATGTTCTTTGTCTTGCAATATTGTGACTTTGAATGAAGACAAAATGATATGGATTTGTTTTTGCTGCAGATGCATGTCTTATGTGAAAGCTAAGAAGAAATTGACAGTGACTCAGGCTCCTAATGTTCTTACAATTGTTCTCAAGCGATTTCGGGTAATTAATTTTCACTTGGCATCAGATGAAGTACACTGCTGTACATGATGTCTAATTGCTGTTTTGGATTCTTTTTTCAGTCGGCCAACTTAAGCAAACTGAATAAGCTAGTTCGGTTTCCAGAGGTTCTGAATCTTGCTCCCTACATGAGTGGAAAGAGCGACAACCACCCTATATATCAGCTCTATGCAGTGATTGTTCACTTGAATATGGTGAATGCTGCTTACAGTGGTCATTTTATTAGTTATGTAAAGGATTTCCAGGGAGAATGGTTTAAAATTGATGACAGCAGGGTATGTTACTTACCACCTCATAGATATCTTGACTACAAGTTTGCACCTATTTGCTTCAAGGTTGCATAATAATGGTGTCTGAGTGAGAAAGTCTTTTTTTCATGTAGGTAAGCCATGTAAACCTGAAGACGGTGTTATCTGCAGAAGCATATATACTATTCTATGCAAGGTACTTGTTGGGTAATCTCTTAAATAAATACTTCTTTGTTTGCCCCTTGAAATTTAAGAATTTGGTTGTAATATAGCATTTGTTGCTCTCAGACGATCACCACGACGTCCGTCTTTGTTGACAAGCAGCAGTATGCAGTCCGATGGGAAATCCAGAAGGAATATGGAAGCCATTTCTTCAAGTTCCCATGCTAAGAAGGAAAACTTGAAGACCAAACCGAGCTCTCATCATGCAGAGTCTGTTATGCTGCATCAGGGATCTGAAAGACACTTATACAAGATGCATCCTAGCGAGGATTGGGGACCTGTGTGCAAGAATCCTATATTGGATTCATCAAGTGATTGTTCATCCATTTTCAGTGTATCGGATGCTGGCTCTTATAGTACAGACAGCACAAAGGACTCGAATGCAGAAGATATAACTGGCTATATATTTGGTTCGAGCTTGCAACACCACTAAGTGCTTCTCTTGGTCTCAATGCATCCGGTACCTAGAAGATGATGGAGCTCGTAGTCGACCTCTCGTATGGAATGTAGCTGGGATGTGAAGTAATGGAAGAAGGTATTGAAGAATGATGCAGGTATCAGTTGAAGAAAAGGGAGGTGGTTCCCCCACGGCTACTAAAACCTCGATAACAGTTGTACAAGTTAATATATTTCTAACCCCATATAATTGCGTTGGGCCCTAAAGGGGCGAACAACGAGAGAAGAGCAACTCAAACATTTTTTCGGCGTTTGAGTTGGTGATAATATAGAGGTTGTAAATCGTTAGAGCTTTGTATCTCAAACTTAGTCGTAATTGACATCTATGTATTGACTCCATTTTAAATTAGTGCTTTTTTCTTCTTCCAGAGAATACCAATTGGTGCTTTTATGTCTACTAGTGGGACTGTTTCAACTTCGTTCGTTCTTGTCATGTTTTTATATTCATCCACTGTACCGTTTCTTTGCCGTTCCTTTCTTTCGATTATTCATCAATCATTCATTAGCTCAATAACACTATTTACCCTATCTTTTCATCAAAAGACAATGTTTACATCTATATCTCTTCACCATCCATTTTCTTGAACTATTCTTGAATCTTATCTTTTAATTTTTTATCCATTTCTTAATTCTTATAAGGGATAAATGTCATTAAATCATAACTTTGCATTAATTTGTAGTCAATTCTATAACTTTTGAAATCGGTAAATAAAATCACAACTTTTCCTGTTTTCTCAATTGTCCTACGAATTGAAATTTAGATGAAATTGGTGATGTGGAAGCATGAATTTCCGACGTGGACAAAACGTATGTTCTTCAAAACGATGTCGTTAAGGTTAATTGAAGGGATGCTATTTAAATCATAACGTTTTGTTGACTTTTGATCTATCGCATAACTGTTGAAGTTTTTGTGAACTAAATTTAGGGCTTTTTTCTTAATTTTATTATTTTATTCAATTTTACGTCAGTTATTTGGGGAATGTGGTATTATTCTTCGATTGGGTATTTGGGAGATTGGGGTATTTTTCTCGAATTTGCACCGATGAGCAGTAGCGACGTGGAGGCCGCCTTCGCGAAGCTGCAAGGCGAGTATGGACATCAATTGCAATTATAAGAAATCGTATGTGGACGTCTACCTCTCGTCTCTTGGCGGCGGGATGAACACCAGTTGCGGCTTACAGCACCACCGCTTTGCCCTTGAGGTGCTCGGCAAGAACGGCTGCTTCGTCTAAGGCGTCATCTGCCACGTGGTAAATTTTCCGATCTGAGGCCCGACGCATCAATATATTCCTGCGGCGTGATTGGAGAGATAAAGAGAGACAACAGAGAGGAAGGTTGGGGAGACGGGACTAGGGATTGGGGTTTCGGAAATAAAAGATAAAAATTAAAAAAATCTTTATTTTAATGGAACGACGTCATTTTGAGCATCACCAAACGACATCGTTTTGTTTACCAGATGTTTTGTCCACGTAAAAAATTTTCGGCTCTTATACCATCATCGATTCTACTAGAATTTGCACAGGTGGAACAATTGAGAAACATAGTAAAGTCATGGTTTTATTAGTAAGATTTATAAGTTATGATATTAACTAGAAGTTAATACAAACTTATGATTTATATGATAGTTATCTCTTTAAAATAATACACATAAGTGCCACATCATTAAAATAAATATATGTAAGCGCCGAAAAATCTTGATGTGGGACAATTGAGAAAACATGAAAAGTTATGATTCTGTTTTCCGATTTCAAAGTTGTGGGATTAACCATAAGTCAACGCAAAGTTATGATTTAAATTGCAAGTATACATCCTTATAATTATTACAATTTCAAATTAACTTTAATTTCCAATTTAATAAATTATGCGAATTTCATATAAATAAGAAAAGTTATATAATAAAAGTCATAATATCATAATTAAAAAAATATATATAATTAAAAATCTAAGATTACATAATTAAAAAATCAAAAATTATATAATTAAAATACAATATTACACAATTAAAAACAGAAACATAGTAAAATTCTACAGTAGCATGTCAAATCCTTTTGGAGATTGTTGATCATTCTCTAATGCACTTTCAACTGTTGATGCGTCATAGTATTTATGTATTTGTTATATGCTTTCATAAGCACATTGTACATGACACCTCTGTTAGCCTCTCTCAACGTCTCCAGGTCCAGCGGTGGTGGAGCCGCACTGCTCGAAGCCGACATTTTTCCTTTCTCTTGGTCGTCTTCGTTCCGACCAGACCGACCCGACTTGGCTGGAGGCTCCCTCCACTGCTCGCCCCCGCTGATCTTTCGCCACTGATGTTGAGTAGTGGCCGCTCGAGCTATGCTTCGTGCGCTTTGACCCCGAATCTATGCTACCCTCATTTGTCGATGTTCCGGACCCTCTCCTAAGTGGCGACATACTTGAACAGCTTGCAGGTGTCGTTTTAGTAGACTTGCATGGAGAATTCGTTAGGGTATATACTAAAAAACAAGCTTCGAGCTGCTTTGTATTTGTAAACCTTATTTCCCAATAAATGAGAAGATTATTATTTTGTCTTCTGCACTATAGACTGAGTGGGTGATTAGGTTATCACTGAAGGTCTCTCAATCGATTTCTTGCAGAAGAAAAGTTAAAGTTTCACAACCTAGATATACTTAGATAATCTATCGTGAAAGGTTACTGTGTCATTCCAAAAGTTTATTAACTTTGATAAACAAATGACACTGTTGTGGTATAGCACTGAATGTATTCACGTTGAGATAAGTCTTTCTTGCTGATCACTGATGAAGTCTCAGTGATTATTTATTTCGTAACTTTTGTATATAACATTGAGCATACGATATTGATTATGCACTCCTTTGATTTATCAAAAGGTGCGGGTTTTTCGTAGCCAAGAATCTTGATATCTTGGGCAGTGGTAATTAATATCTAGAGGTGCTAGGATTATTATTGCACTGAATCGTGTCCCGCGAGAGTTCGGATTGATAATATCCCCAAGAGGAGTTCAATAAAATTTTTATTCTACAAAAGCCCGGCCGACTTGGATTTTATTCCAAGGTATAATAAACAATGAATTTTGAACTAGACTACTCTTCGTAAAAGATATTAATTAATTAAAGTCAACAACAAGCTTAAATTAATTAATCGATATTAGAATCTTAAACACGAGAAATAAATTAATTAAAAAGGAAGCCCAAATTTTTTGTAATTTGGATTTGGACGGGTAATCCAATATTAATTTTCATAGTGGTACAAATTAATATTCTATTGAGCTTATACTAAATTGGAGCTCAATTTAATTAGTGAAAGCCCAATAGAGAGGCTCAATCCAAAATTTCTTAGATCCATAATCCGGCCCATACATATTTTATAAAGAGGAGAGAAGATGAAGAGAAAATACAACACTTACACACACACACAAATTTTCACCTAGTGCTAGGGTTCAAAATTCTCAAACCCTAGCCACCATTTTGCGTTTTCTCCTGCTTTCTATAGTCCTACAGGTTTGATAGTATTTGCTCACATCAATATTCAAATCTAGGAATTGGAAAACTCATTAGAAGTTCTAAGATTAAGAACTCAAGATGTACACGTGAAGAAGGAGCAAGCCAATGTCTGATCTTTATAGATCAACATAAGTAAGTAATCTGAACCAACTAGAAAACATGCTTTAGGATTTAATTAACTATTTTGCATGTTTTGGTTCACGTTCTAGTAAAGTAGGATAATCTGAATCAGTTATAATTTTTATTATATTATCCCAGAAAGATCTCGAGTAGGGGATTTATTCATTGGAATATTCAAACATCAACAATTGGTATCAGAGTCGGGATCTAGGCAATAATATAAGAAAAAAATGTTTTCTGTTTTTCCTGCTTATTCCCTGGTAGCTGTTCTTTTATGAATTGCATGGAATTGAACATGTATGTGTTGAGGTTTTAAATATTCCAATAAAGAAATCCCCTACCCATGATCTATTAGGTTAATATAAGAAATTCTTACATGCATTTAATTCTTCATACTTTATTCTAGAACGCAAATAAATACGCATTAAAGGAACTTTAAATCCTAAACATACTTTCTAGTTGGTTTTCGATGTTTAACTTTTTGAATCTCCAAAGATTCGACGATAGCTCGCTCCTTCTCCACGTGAAGATCTTTAATCTCTCACCTCGTAACTTCTAATCTGTTCCCGACTCCTAGGTTTGAATATTGTAGTGGGACAATCCTCTCAAACCTATAGGACTTGAAAGAGAATCAAGATAGCAAAGAACTAGGTTTGAAACTTAGTGATTTTCGAAAATTGTGTGTGTGCACAAGTGTGATTTTCGAAATCCTCACTTATGTTTAGGTCAAAAGTATTTTCTCTTCATTTTTTTCTCCTATATATAGAGTTAGGAATACAAAAATATTCGGACTGGGCCTCCCTGTTGGGCTTCACTAACTAAATTGAGCCCCAATTTAATATAAGCCCAATAGAATATTAATTTGGACCACTATAGAAATTACTACTGACTTACCCGTCCAAATAAAAATTACCGAGAATCTGGGCTTCTTTTTTAATTAATTTATTTCTCGTGTTTAAAATTTTAATATCCATTAATTAATTTAAACCTGTTGTTGGTCTTAATTAATTAATATTTTTTAACAAAGTGTGCTCCAGTTCAAAATTCATTATTTATTATACTTTGAAATAAATTCCAAGTCCGCTGGGCTTATGTATAATAAAACCTTTTATTGAACTACTCTTTGGGATATTATCAACCCGAACTCTCCAGGGACACGTTTCAAATGTAATAACAATCCTAGCACCACTTAGTTATTAATTACCACTGCCCAAGATATCAGGATTCTTGCGCGACGAAAAGCCCGCACCTTTTGATAAGTCAAAACAATGTATAATTAATAACGTATACTCAATGTTATATACAAAGATTAAGAAATTAATATCACCAAAATCTCGTCTTTCAGTAATCAGCAACAAACACCACACAAGTGTCTTTTGTTTACCAAGGTTAGCAAACGTTTTGGACTGACACTGCAAGCTTTCACGATAGATGGTCAATGTCTATCTAGGTTGTGAAACTTGTTTTTCTTTTGCAAGAGACCGACCGAGCAACCTTCAGTGATAACCTGATCACCACTCAGTCTATAATCCAAAAGTCTTAGACCATTTGCTTAATCATAATGATTCATATATAAGAAATTATATGAAAAGCAAAACAATGTGACCAAATAATAATCTTCTCATAAATTTGGGAAATAAGGTTTTACAAATACAAAGCAGCTCAAAAGCTTGCTTTTCAGTACATACCCTAACACTTATTACAAAAATGGGATCCCCCATCGCATATCAATGCCCAAGGTGTTCCAAAGCATGTGAAGCTATTCTGTTGGATGAACATAATCACTACTTTGGAGTCGTTTGTTTGGGTAGGGATTTCCTCAATTGATCTTAACATATAGTCCACAATAAGGATGATGTATTCATATCCACATGAACTTGGAAAAGGTCCCATGATGTCTATCCCCCATACGTCGAATAATTTCAACTCGAAGATAGTGGTCATAGGCATCTCCTTCTTACTTGAAATCCCACTGGTGCATTGGCACTCATTGCAATGCATGACAAAAAGGTGGCAATCATTGTGTAAGTACGCCAGACTGTAACCTAGGCAAAGTAAAAATAAGAAAGATGGAGTCTAATCCAACAAGCATGCTCAAACCCTAGAAATTTTAAGACTCAATCCTATAAGTGGGGTACCCCCATTTCAATTATTGTGAGCGGAATAAGAAAAAAGAAAACATAGGATGGGATATGCTGGGGTCATAGGCAACATATAATAGGAGATACTAGGATAAGTGTTTGATCCTAATTCTTTTTATTAAAACCCAAAGAAATCAACCTGGTCAAGATTGAGCCTTAAGCCTACTCTTTCATACGTCATAAAAACATAAGCTTTAATTCCCAAACTTATGCATAACCTTTGGAAAGCGAAGAAAATTTATACATAGGCAGTAAAGTGAGAGGGAAAAATAAAAAGGTGCTGAAGAGAAGTAAAAGAAAGAAAAGATGGACTACACTCAGGGGAAGAAGAGAAGAAAAGAAGAATACCCATGGAGTGCCGTACTGAATTACATAAGATGAGCTGCACCTCCCTGAAATTTAAGAGATCAACTGCCAGTGTACAGATGAATGTCCCTGCATTTTCTCTCTTTGTGCCACTTGGTTGAAATTATAATTATATTCATAAGTACATTTTCTGTTGAAACTTAGGACCTTTAGGGCCAATCCAAGTATTGCATACTTACTAAAAGCCCCATTGTTTCCTAAATGAAAGTCATTCGTAAGTTGCAGACTTGACCGATGAATATCCCCTTTAAGTTTATCAAAAAAACAATAATTGATAGAGGTACCCATGTGAGGATGAGAATAAAATGAATCTAGGATGACTTGTTTGATGAAATTTCTTGACTCATGTTATCTTGGTTGTTTTTTGCTTTTGGTTAAATGCTAGTTATTTCTTGATATTTAGGATTTTGTTGTTGGTTGTTGGCTTTGCCTTGTGTTGTGTTTGAGACTTTAGTCTTTTGTCATTTCTATGTTTTTCCCTTTTACAGTTGTATCTGGTGTTGGTGTGCTATCCAACATGATCTGTAATATGTCTGATTTTTTTGATCTTATACTTGAGGATAATTATGCCTTAAGTGTGAGAAGGTTTAACCAGCCCAGATTACAGTCATGTTTTTCGGTTACTTATGTGCAAGAATTGGATATAATCCGCACTCAAGGTGCTAAATGGTGCAGGAAACTAGCTTGGTTGAATGATGAACTAGTGCATGTTAACAAGAAAACTCAGAAGAATGACACTCGTAAGCTGGCCAGATATGTGAGAATGCATGGATGAGCCTGAGAGGGATTGCGAAATAGACATGCGAGGAGTAAAATGCCTCAGGCAGACAAAGAGAAGTCCACGGTGGAATGCAAAGTAGCCAACTTTGCACCAAACCCTAGATGCCGTCGTATAAAAGCTGAAGAGAGATCAAGAGAAGAGGAATGATTTGGACAAAAAAGCTACATCTCACTCTCGGAAGAAAGGTGTTACAAAAGAAGGAAATAGAATCATAGAAATATTCCATAAGAATATAAATATTTTTACCTTGTATAGATCATAGGTGATCTCTATATAAATCCTATTGTACTAGAACAGTTTTTATGAAATAATACAATGTGCTTCTTCTACATAAAATCATCCTGCTTTTATAATATGGTATCAGAGCAGGTAAAATTGTTCGAAGGGCTCAGAAAATCATCATCATAGCCCAAATACCTTTCTCGAGCCCTGTTTGGAACCAAGAATAGAATCAACAACCTGCAAACACCAAAGAAGCCATGTCAGAATCCAGCGAAATTACTGGACACACAGGAAACATTCGGGAAGAGATCTCCCGACAAATAGCGAGGCTATTGCACCAAAGCTTGGGCAATAGTCTCAACCTCCGACCCCAACCACCAGCAGTCGACGGGAAGGAACCATCACAGGACGCCTCTAGAGACAAAAGCCGCCCGAATCAAGGGCTAACTCACAGCAAGGGTGGCTGGAATCGTCGCAGAGACGAAGATAAGAGCAGTCTAGTGTGCGCACACTGCGGCGGAAGAAAACACACAAAGGACTCCTATTTCCACCTCATCGGCTTCCCCGATTGGTGGGAAGAGATGAAGAAAACACGGTCGAAACAAGGACCCAAGGCAGTAGCCGCCGTCGGCGACCGTGCTACCGGCGCCGGGCAGGCGAGCAGCAGCGGCACCAGCGGCGACAGAGAAGGCGTCGAAGGCGGCGGAGAGGGGCACGCAGCGGCTAGGGTTTGCCGCTCAAATGGAGGGGGAGATATAAAAAGGGGGCGAAATTGCATTTAAGCCCCCCATCTTTCTCTGTTTCACACTTACACCCCCGTACTTCATCCCATATGCAGAAGTCCCCTCCAGATTTTCGAAAATTCCGAATTGGACCCCAGAATTCATGTGATATTGCTGTTAAGGATAATATTACCTGTTTTAATAGGTTTCAGGTCCTTCATAATTCCTCTGAAGCATATAGTGCTTCCGGAAGCAAAACTAGAAACACCAAATGGATTTTTGACTGTGGTGCGACAGATACCATGTCTTTTGATGCTTCTGATTTTGATAAAATCACTACATCACGAAAAACTCATGTCCAGACAGCTAATGGTGATTTGGTTGCTGTTGAAGGAGCTGGGACTATTAACCTCTCACCTACTCTAAAAATATCAAACTGTCTCTATGTCCCGTCATTGTCTCATAAACTTCTCTCAATCAGTCATGTTACTAAAGACCTCAATTGTACCTTACTAATGCAACCTCACTTTTGTATGCTACAGGATATACAGACCGGGACGATTATTGGGCGTGGCACTGAACGGGACGGACTGTACTATGTGGATGAAATAGCTCAACATGGGACTGTGATGCTGACTCATGGATCTGCTACTCGTCAGACTTGGCTTTGGCACCGCCGGTTAGGTCACCCATCTCTAAGATATTTAAAAATTCTTTTTCCTAGATTAGCTCATTCCCCGCATTTAGATTGTGATACTTGTTTTCTGGCCAAAAGCCACAGACAAACTTTTAAATTAAATAATACCCGTGTGGACTCTTTATTCTCTTTGGTTCACTCTGATGTTTGGGGCCCTGCTCCAGTTATTGGTGGGCATGGTCTTAAATATTTTTTGTTGTTTGTTGATGATTGCACCCGGATGACATGGATTTATTTCTTAAAAAATAAATCTGAAGTTTTTGATAAGTTTGTCCATTTCTATAATCTGGTTCATACTCAATACAATTGCAAAATTCAAACCCTTAGATCTGATAATGGAGGAGAGTATGTCAATACTAAAATGCAGACTTTTTGTTCTGAGAAAGGCCTGATTCACCAGACTACGTGTCCCTATACCCCCGAACAAAATGGTGTAGCTGAACGTAAAAATAGGATCCTTCTCGAAATGACTAGAGCACTTTTAATTGAGTCTAAAGTTCCCCAGTCTTTTTGGCCTGAAGCCGTTGCTACCTCTGTCTATCTGCTTAATCGTCTTCCTACCAAAATCCTTCAACTCCGAACCCCCTTACAAGAATTATCTCATCATGCCCACATTCCTCTACCTCTCACCCTTTCCCCTCGTGTTTTTGGATGTTCTGTGTTTGTCCACATCCCAAAACACGAACGCACCAAACTGTCCCCTTGTGCTATTAAATGTGTCTTCGTTGGCTATGGAAAAAATCAAAAAGGGTATCGTTGTTATGATCCTTCTTCCCATCACATGTTCACCACTATGAATTGTGACTTCCTTGAAAGTGAATACTTGTACCACCACCTTCGCAGTCAGGGGGAGACTGATACACATGACTCCCTCAGTTGGTTGCCAATGCCGAACTCTGATATGGAAGTGGATCTACCAGAGCAAGTTAGCAGTCCCACCGAGCATGTTCCAAATACAGATGTGCAACCTGAACCTTCCAACCACACCAATTCCCAGTCTGAAATCCCTGAAGTAAGGTACACTGACTTTAGTAATTTGCATGAGACTAACAATGACAGGGACTCAGATGGAGAAGGGACTTCAACCGAGTCTGAACCCGCTCCTGCTCCTGCTCCACCTCAGAATGAAGAAAGCAGAGATAAGGACCAATATACTCTTCCCCAACGAAGCACCAGAGGAATTCCTCCTAAAAGATATTCACCAGAGTGGAAAGGTCGCAATACTCGCTACTCCATAGCCAACAATACGGAAGGGCATCTAACTGAGAAGGCTCGGGCGTTTGAGACAGCTCTATTTGAAGAAGAGATCCCAGAAACAGTAACAAAAGCTATGGAACAACCACAGTGGAGAGAGGCAATGAAGAAGGAGATGGATGCCTTAGTCAGGAATACTACTTGGGAAAAGTGCAAGCTCCCAAAAGGAAAAAAACCAGTTGGCTGTCGCTGGGTTTTTACCATCAAGAGACGACCAGATGGGTCAATTGAAAGGTACAAGGCCAGGCTGGTAGCAAAAGGGTATACACAGACTTATGGAATAGATTATGCAGAGACTTTTTCGCCAGTTGCAAAGATGAACACAGTAAGGGTTTTGTTGTCCGTTGCTGCAACCAAAGAATGGCCATTACATCAATTTGATGTCACGAACGCCTTCTTGCATGGAGAATTAAAAGAGGAAGAGGAAGTATATATGGAAGCTCCACCAGGGTTCTCAGACGAATTCAAGAATGACCAGGTATGCAGACTCATGAAGACCCTTTATGGATTGAAGCAATCACCTAGAGTCTGGTTTGGGAGATTTCGTCAAGCAATGCTGAAGTGTGGATATGAGCAAAGCAATGCAGATCATACCTTGTTTCTCAAAAAAAGAGGTAATCTGGTTACTTGTCTCATCATCTACGTAGATGACATGATAATCACAGGAGATGATACTGAAGAGATTGAGCGTCTCAAGAAGAACTTGTTTCTTGAATTCGAAATGAAAGATCTTGGAGACCTCAAGTACTTTCTAGGAATTGAAGTTCTGCGGTCAAAGAAAGGAATTTTCCTCAGGCAGAAAAAATATGTTCTCGATCTTCTTGCAGAAATAGGCTTACTTGATTGCAAACCTGCTGATACACCAATTGTTGTGAATCATGGTTTGAAAATTGAAAAAGGAGGAGAGGCCACAGATCGTGAACGATACCAACGCCTAGTTGGCAAATTGATTTATCTATCTCATACGAGACCCGATATAGCTTATGCAGTTGGAGTGATAAGCCAATTCATGCATCAACCACAGGTGAATCACATGGATGCTGCATTGAGGGTCTGTAGGTATTTGAAGGGTACAACCGGTTACGGTGTTCTCCTTAGAAATGGGGAGGACCTTGAAGTCCATGGATATACAGATGCTGACTGGGCGGGAAATCAGTCAGACCGAAGATCTACAGCTGGGTACTTTACATTTGTTGGGGGAAACCTAGTTACCTGGAGAAGCAAGAAACAGAAGGTAGTGGCTTTATCCAGTGCAGAAGCTGAATTCCGTGCAGTGAAGAGTGGACTGACGGAAATCTTATGGTTACGGAGGTTGATGACTGAGATTGGGTTTGCACCTACCCAGAAAAGTCGTCTGTTTTGTGACAATAAAGCTGCAATAAGCATTGCAGAGAATCCAGTACAACACGACAGAACAAAGCATGTGGAGATTAATCGTCACTTCATCAAGGAGAAGATCGAATGAGGTACTATTGAACTTCTGTATGTTCGGTCTGAGGACCAGCTTGCAGATATTCTGACGAAGGCAGTAAACTCGAGAAGTTTGGATGACATTTTGAGCAAGTTGAGTATCGGGGATGCCGTTGCTCAACTTGAGGGGGAGTGTTACAAAAGAAGGAAATAGAATCATAGAAATATTCCATAAGAATATAAATATTTTTACCTTGTATAGATCATAGGTGATCTCTATATAAATCCTATTGTACTAGAACAGTTTTTATGAAATAATACAATGTGCTTCTTCTACATAAAATCATCTTGCTTTTATAATAAGATCTGCCTTCCAGAACCTATTGGTAATGCGTAACCAAATAAAAAGGGAGCAGCGAGAAGAAGAGCAAGTGTAATCAGATGTAGTGACATTTTGAAATCAGATATATACTAAATTTTGTTGGAATCGATGCTACAAAACATTTTGAATATATTTATTTTATTTATATAGCAAAACAATTCTCTAAACAACAAAAACCCTTCAAATGTAATATTTTATACTAAATTTATATATTTATACAACTAAAATTTTTACACAACATAATTAATATACTCACAAAAAGATAATATTACTATTATTTGATAGAATCTTAAAAAAAACTAATTTTAATTTTGTTAATAAAATACAGTTTAGTTAGTGAGGTGAATAGAAAATGAGAAACCTCTTTTTTAAAAAACAAAAACAATAGCATATTTCATATTTAGTAAGCATGTCTTAATATTTTTCATATATGGCTCGGAAGACGAATCAAGTATAACTTATAATACGATTTTGGTTATTCAATGACTCTTGCCTTTAAATAAATCATTAGTTAAAAAAACAGCGGAAAAATCAATTTACTTAAAAAACAAGTGGTGATTTGCATCAAATAAAGTAGGGTAACACTAAATATAATTAATTTTTTACAATTAATAATTTATATACGTGGAATTCGTACTGAATGACAATAGAGTTAATGTCGTTTGGTCCGACTAATAGAGTTAATGTCGTTTGGACCTCATATTCTAGTGTGACGGCTGCTGTTTACTTGCTATTTAAATTCTATTTTATTTTTAGGGGAAATTTTCAAGTGCTCATTGGTAGGATCGTCGTTATTATCCAAACTCCTATTTTCTCATTTTAATTTAATAATTTTCATTAGCTATTATGAAAAACATAGCAGTATATTTAGTAAATTTTCCACGGTTATTTTATTTTTATTTTTAGAGGAATTTTCCATGGTTATTATGGTGTCAATAAATGATGAACATGTAGGATGATGCAAAGATGCCATATCTCTACATTCATATAATTTTGGATTTGAGCACAAATTTAAATAATTTTGTTTTTTCGTATCAATGAAAATTCGTATTTGGAGACTTGGAGCTTGTCTTTTTTTTAAAAAAAATTGGATCAATAATGGTTGTTCACTTGTCTTTTTTTTTCTTTTCTTTTTAAAGAGGATCACGATCAATAATGGTTCTCTAGTAAAGAATCAATAATGGCTTAATAATGGTTTTCCATTTACCAGGATCAATAATAGATCAATAAATGGTGATTCGAACTTCCGACCTATTGGTTAGAGGGGAAACATCCTACCAACTAAGCTGCGCTTTATCGTCAAACTTGTCATTTTATTTAGAACTAATAGTTTCAATCCCACATGCATTAATTTAGTTTCAATTAAATGTCACAAGTAAATATGAGCTAATTCTCCAAATAAGTAAGCCCATCAATTATATATTGATGGACAAAATCAGGTAAGTGGGTTGGGTTTTTTTCATAATGAAGTGTAGGCCCAGTAACAAGTTAGGTATTATAACTTAATTATTTAACTATAACATATTATAGATAATTAATTCAATTTCAATAATCAAAAACCAAATTTTCCGAGCAACCCAGATAACTGATATAATCTCAATAATCATGATCTCATGAACAACCATGTCTTCTCAAAAGCCAGTGTGACTTACTATGATACATTATATTTATAGACATCACACAGACAAAATTACGAATAAATAGTACCCACAAATTTAATAGCATATAACAACTACCTACTCTTACAGAAATACCCTTCAACATTGACTTCCATCCTTAGTTTTATGTTTTTAGAATTACATGTGGTGTATATATATATAATCTCATGTAAATCACTATAACGCATGCAGGCGGACATATACATAGTGTTAAGATAATATGTTGAAATTTATAGTAAACAAAAACAGTTAGTCAAAGATCAACATCATAGAATTTTGATTTGTGAGCTACTAAATTCTAACATCCACTAAAAATAAGTCGATCATGCCAAACTACACTTCTCATCTTCTTCCTTTGTCTATTTTCACGCCTCGCAAACGCAAGTATCATCACCATTTTCATTTATAATACTTATCAATATGGTTGACTCCCTTAATAAACAATATGCATAATTAAATATAATAACTGCGCATAGATAGTTAGACAAACCATTTCCATCCCTGCATTTATCACATCTCAATTTCCCTAAAATGGATGAAACGCTATACAAAGCAACAACGGAAGGCGACGTAGAGTCTCTGATCAGACTAATCGAGCAAGATCCATTACTCCTCGAGAGAAGAATCAGCACAACCACGACCGCTCGGTTAGAGACTCCGCTGCATATATCATCAATGCTCGGCCACGAAGCTTTCGTGGCTGAGCTGCTGAGGAGAAAGCCTCGGTTAGCGCGTGAGCTGGACTCGACAAGATCGTCGGCCCTTCACCTAGCATCGGCCGGCGATCACATGGAGATCGTGAGAGCGCTGCTGCAGACGGAGCCAGATATGTGCTCCGTCTGCGACAGAGAAGGGAGGAATCCGCTGCATATTGCGGCCATGATGGGGAGAACTCGTGTGCTGAAAGAGATGTTGGTGGTGAGAGGTAACGCCGCGACGAGCCCTATACTTCACCTCTGCGTCGAGTACTCGCAGTTTGAGGCTTTGGAAGTGCTTGTGGGGAGTGTAGAGTTGCAATACTTGATTAATAGCAGAGACAGAGATGGGAATACTGTGTTGCATTTGGCTGTTACCCATAGACAGGTTCAGGTATGTAGTTTTCCTCAGTTTAAACTAAAAATAGCAAGAATATCTGGTGGAGGGGCTAGACGAGTGGAATGAGGGAGACTCGGTATATTGGGTTATCTCACCTTTATGAGTCAACAATATTCTCTACCCTACTTTTCTCTACCCTACTTTTCCTACATAACTTCCAATTTTTGCGTTGTTTCTTTATTATTATGATATTATTATATATTAAAGTTTAATGTTTATGTGTTTTAGTGAAATTTCAAAATTGTTAATTAGGATTGCTAATATCTAATTAGGGGTGTTTACTTTTGATGATTAATCTAGATAGATAAAGATAGTATAGGTTAGCTAATTCCTTATTATTTTGATGGATTGAAATTTTGAGATATCCTAAAGTTATTGATAACTTCTAATTCTTCAGCTAATTTTGCTTTATACATATTCGATTGAAAATGTGGAATTGGAGAAATCCTACTAATGAATATAAAAATTCTCAATCATCTATCATATCAATAATGAAAAGTAAACACGTATATAATTAGTTTTATGTCAATATTTATTTATTAGAACTGATTATTCAATGATCAAGGTATATAATATTTTTTTAAATTCAATAAAAATAATAAATATTAATCTGAGTTTATTATATTATAATAGTATTAATTTTATAGCAATTATTAATAAAAAAATAAATTTATTAGTTTGGCAATATAATCAATTATTAATTTTAAAAATGAAATTATATACTAGTATACTATGCATATATAAATTGTTTTGATCTTTAATACAAAGTCACTAATGTTGACAGATGACAGAGCTTCTGCTGTCTCTGCCCGGAATAGAGCTGGCAGCAGTAAACTCAAGCGGGACGACACCAACTGACATTCTGATGCAAAGGCTACTAATAGACACAAGAGATTTACAAATCCAAGACTCCCTCAAACGCGCCGGCGCCACCGTACCCCAGTCGCCGCCACCATCCCACCAAACCAAACACATGTATCACCGCTGTTCCTGCGACGACAGAAATCTCGAGAAGAAGACAAAAGCGGTCAAGAGCCAAGGCGATTGGCTGGACAGGCAGCGGAGCGCCCTAATGGTGGTAGCCTCGCTGATCGCAACGATGGCGTTCCAATTCGCAGTCACCCCACCTCCATCCGTCTGGACCAGCGCCGGCACCTCGCGAGCCTCCAACGACCGGAGGGCCGTGATGTACTACGTGAGGAAGGCCGGGGACTACCTCAAAGACGGGGAGCGTTTCTACACGGTGACCACGGCGAGCTTCATCGCCTCACTCAGCATCATACTGCTTCTCATGAGCGGCCTGCCCTTGAACCACCGCATCTTCGTGTGGCTCCTCATGATCATCACGTGGGTCGCCATCTCGGGCCTCGCCCTCTCCTACACCGTCTCCGTGCTCTTGGAGACGCCGGCTTCCGAGGAGAAGTACATCTACGCCATGTTTGCCATCACGGTTTTCGCCTGGATCTGTCTCGTCAGTCTGCTGCTGATCGGCCATACCATCCGTTTGATTGTGATGATGGTCAAAATGTTAATGACGATGATTAAACTTATCGTAAGATCCTTGTCGGTGAGGCGGCGGCTGCCGGCTTCGTCTGCGCAGGTTTAGTTTCAAACTGTTTGATGTGTGCGTGTAGTAGCCCATCTCTGTGTGTCTCATTTTTATATTTTGAGTTCGAGAATTTGAAAATTGTTGGAAGAAACCGTGTTTTTATATTTTAAGTTCGAAAATTTGAAATGTAATTTGATTGATTGAAAAGATTTTTATACTGCAATTTACACAAAATACCGATAATTCGGCTATTTTATAAAAAATAAAAAAAATTAAAAATTGTGATTGCATGAGATTTATGCCCATTCCCATCACTTTGGTGGTGGAATGGTATCTTTATAGTTATATAGGTAAGTGGTCTAATGTTATTGTGTTACTTTTTTATGTAAAGATAAATTGTGTTTTCGAATAGACATTTGGAAGATGATATATAAGGACAATTAGAGAAAACAAGACCTCTGGGAGTTTACTTCACCATCAATTCCTGTGGTTAGTTATCCTTGATATTATTATATATAGTTTTCATGGCTAAATATTGGTTTCTTTAAGGAAAGAGTAAGTTGAGACAACGTACAGTGACTTTACAATTCTTTCCTCTTTCTTATCTTGTTTATTTTTCTATTTTTCTGACGGAAGACTTGGCAGTTATAAAATTCAACGACCATATCATTCCAGTGGATTGAAACTTATTTTAAAATATTTTTTTTATAATTCTAAAACAGTAAGGAAACTGGAATTTACACATTTATGCGGATGCATAGACATTTATAATAACTTTAAAAGATTAATTATAATAATACAATTTTTAGAATTCTATTTTAAAAGTAAGAAAGTTAATTTAGTATTACATTAGTTTAAATTGCTTTTTAAACGTTGATTTGTGTACATATGCTGTCGTTGAGGAGGTAGGGGGTGGTCGATTGGGTTTTTTGTGTTTGATTTCATTATTATTTCACTTCAAAATGTTCAACAACAGTAAATATTACTCCCACCATTCGCGATAAACCAATCCGTTTTGATTTGGTGCTAGTTTAAGAAATTGTTTTACTTTTTAAATACGAATGAAAGTAGTTGGAAAAAGTTATTCGAATATGAGTCCCATTTTTAAATATTGGTTTTTTATAATAGAATGTGGATGTAAATAGTTAGTGTAGTATGAGACTCATTTACCAAAAATAGTAAAACTGAAATGAAACATTTTATTGTGGACGTCCATTTATGACAAAATGAGACATTTTATCGTAGATGGAGAGAGTATATTTTATTATGTTTATCTTTTCTTATTTTTTTTATTTTTCTTAAAAAAATTATTTACTTTGTTTTTTTTACCAATTAATATGCGACTTTTTAATACTTTGTGAAGTTTATTTACAAGTTAGAAAATTGCTGTTAGTTTTCAATTTATGCATTCTACATAAGATCTAGGAAGATCTAATTTTTATTATTATAATATTCTTGAAAAAAAGTTCAACTTTACTTATAATGCTATAGTATTCATTTACACCCCGCTCCCAAAAAAATAAAAAATAAAATATAAACCATTTCCATTTTTCTTTACGAAATTTGATGGAAATTGTTTCACTTGAATTAGAAAACGTTAATTGAAATCCACGAGGTGGGACGTGCTGTTGGACCTTAGCCCATTGTATACTTTGGAATTCGAATAATCAAGTTATTAATCTGAGAAAAAAGAAATTATTTATTTCCTGATTTTTAGATTCTTTAAAAAGAGACAAACATTTTTCTTTAATTTTATCAAATTTTAGGTCATGTTTTCATATCTTAAACCATGGTGTTTTGGTGATGTAGGAATATCATTATATGTTTGTACATTTAAAAAGCTGTGTTTAACTAACTAATCGTTGTAACTTGTAATTAAATGAATGCTAATTTGTCACGAAGTAAACATGCTAACAACAATTTACTTTAGGTAAAGAGTAAAAGGCAAAGAGATGATGTTTCACCAACTTTAATTTAATTAGGTCCTCTATTTAAAATGTCATTATAATATTGAAATTTTATTTATTTTGTATAGATTTCATATGGCATATATAATCATTATTATATAGAATATATTTTGTGTAAGTTATGAATTACGATGGCAACAACCTTTGATCAATTTGGCCCAGGCTGTGGACCTCTTCTATGATTAGTGCTTTGCTTCGTCGTTTTTTAGTTTGGTCATATATAAAACATGTGATTTATTTGTTTGATGTCTACGGATTGGAGGTCCGGCTATCTCCCGTCCATAAGGGCGTTTTGAGAAGAAAAAAAATCAGCACCAATATATATATACACATATATATATAGGGATGTATTCAAATCCGAACGCATCCTTATTGCCGAACTAAGAACAAGTTGGAGCCATTAGATCGAGTAATTTAACCACTCAGATTTATGCCACGTGGCATCAGTAATTACCGATTTTATCTCATAAAAGGCTA
>JAYDZE010033761.1:0-27138 GCA_034509125.1 Monilaria moniliformis
AGTTTCACAACAATCTTCACTTCAAAGTCTTCAATCTTCTCTTCTCAAGTCTTCTTCTTCTCTAGTGTGTGTGTGTGTGAAAATCTAAGTCAAAATGGGGGCTGGAACCCCAAAAACGTGCATTTGAGGAGTTTAAATAGATATGGGCTTGACTGGGCCCAGGCTAGGGCTCTATTTGTGCGCCGCATGATGTACCCGGCCGGGTAGCTTAGGTGGTTGGCCACCACCCGGCCGGGTATAGGCCTCTGGAACGCTGCCGTGTCCACACCCGGCCGGGTAGACAAGGTTATGGATACCACCCGGCCGGGTAGAGGTTTATGCCTCGCCTCCGCCGTTTCACCCGGTCGTGGGGTCTCGTGGGCACGTCCTACCCGGCTGGGTAGGACTCTCTGGAACAACCTCGACGCCCCACCCGGTCGGGTGGCCTTGTAGCCACATCCCACGCAGCCGGGTGGGTATCTCTGGACACTCTTGGCGTGCACACCCGGTCGGGTGGCTTGTCCTATGGCACCACCCGGTCGGGTGGTGCTTTGCTTCATCTTTTAAACCGTCTTTTCCTCACCTTTCGCTCCAACGGGCCAGATTTTTTCCTTATCTGTGTAATCTCAGCAAACCATATCAAAATAACCAATTGATAGAGAATTCATGCACTAAAGACCCTCAAACACACGTTTCAACTAATTATACGACTAAATAAACACACTACAATATCAACTTATCAAAAAGCACATTTTGTTTTTAGACGGATGGATAACTAAGATTGATTTGTGCTTTTGTGGTGAATGGTTGAGATCAAAAGCACACGAATTGTGCTTTTGTGTTTTGCTCATTCAAATGGATGGCTAAGATTGATTTGTTTTTCTGTGATGTCGAAGATGTTTTTGGCGCGTACACTTTGCGGCAATGTCCGTCAGAAATCTGTCGGACGTCCATCAGAAAATATACCGAAGGCCCGATCCATCAGTAATACGTCGGTAATACAAGAAAAAGAATACAATATGGGTTATACTTAACTGACGGTATGTATCCAAAATGATCTATAACTGTGCGAACAATTCAAGAGTCTCGTACACCAATGATAAAATATTTTGCAATGAAAGAAGAAGCATGCAGAAAGATGTAGAACGTGCATTCGATGTTCTCAAAGCATGTTTCCCAATTGTCGTAGGATCAATGCGTTACTGGGATAAAGAAGTGTTGTGTGACATAATGGTTACATGTATAATTTTGCATAACATGATAGTTGAGGATGAGCATGATCTTAGTTCTCCAACTGAAGTGCTAGAGAGACGCCACAACCGGAAGTTGAGATGACGACAAACGAATATGTTCGATTTCAAGAGTACTTATCTTGACATGAAGTAATAAGAAATAAAGATGCACGTCTGAAACTTTGAAATGCTCTAGTTGATCATTTGTGGGAACAATGTAAAATTTTCAAATCTTGAATTTTAGTTATTTTATGTGTACGTTGTGGCATAATTATTTAATTGTGGTATGTTTTTGTGTATTTTAATTTAAGTTTGAATGTTAGTGGTATTTTAATGACTTAATGTATTTCAAATTTTCAAATGGTGTGACTTTTTTATTCAATAAAAAATACATTTGATATATAGATATATTAATAATCAAATCTCATTATAATATTTAATTTTATATGAAATTATTGATTATAAAATATTTTAGAATTATTATGTAATTTAAATATAATATATAAATTTGGGGTAAAAAGTATAAAAAGTAAATAAAGAGAAAATATTTTTTTGAGTTTGAGTTTAGTGTGAATAGTTTGAATAAAATTATTGTTTAATATGGCATTTACTGAAAAATGGATTTGAAGTTGGTGTAAATAATTAAAAATGAACTAAATAACATGAAATATCAATATTATATTATTATTGAAGGTAATGCTTTTATAACAAGAGCCCGTTTATGGTGGTCAATAAAGTTTGGCGGTTTTTATTAGAATTAACAACACGGACCCAACCGGGGCCCAACCCGGCCCACCTGCAATTAGGATTGGAATAAACAAGCAAAATAGAGATTCAAAATATCCGATCAAAAAGCCTAGAAAAAATCACCTTATTTTCTTAACACTGTCTTTTTAACTTTAATCCTAAGGAGCGTTTCGTTTTCATGAATAATAAGATGGTTGAGTATTTTTTTCTGATTATTAATATTTTTTTAATTCTATTTTTTTTAATAGAATATGAATCAAATAAATTGGCTCAAATAATAATAGTTATAAAAGGTTTTGCGATAACTCAAAACATCAATTCTTCAAAGTAAATAAAGAATTACTCTATATTACTTTTATCCATCTATGCCAATCCGCATAAGCAAATATCCCCTAAATATCTTAGCTAAGGAAAAAACACATCAAGAATTCATGCATCGTGCAACATATATACCACTATCTCAATTGCACAACCACCGATGGATTAGACCATAGCTACAATAACCTTCCTCCCAGGAGATCATGATCTTTCAACATTCCATAATCTCGATAAACTTAAATGGCACTTCCACCTAAAGCCATGCATTAATTGAATCATGAGTGAGAGCCAAAGTTGTTAGATTTGATATATTGTCATGAGAAGATTGTATGATGATATTACTTCAAATATATACAGCAATTTTTTCCCTACAAGTAGCGGAGTGATTAACTTTCGGGTTAATTAGGAACCAAATTTACTAATTTTACAATCATAATCAATTAATCATAGCTTCTACTGTTATTGTTACCTTGACCTAAATATGGTATTCATGTTGAACTTCATCATCTTGTCAACTTTGTGCTAACTTAATGAACAGAAATGTTATAATTTGTTCTGTGACTATACCTATAAATTTTTAAACTTCAGTTATCCTTCTGCTCGTGCATGGTACCAACTAACAAGGCAGGTAGTGATCTAATCACGCAAAATGAACCCACATCCCCTCATTAATATTTTCTTTAAATAAAAGTTGTTTTCATTAAACCTCTCCAAATCTAATTTGGGTACTCATATTGATATAGAGATTCAATCAATTTTATATTTTTTAACGGAAATTCAGTCAAGTATTTATTATAGAATACAAACTAAATTGCATGCGTGATCTTTTTTTAAAAACTGTATAAAAAAGTATATTCTGAAAAAACGGTTATAAATTAAGTGATGTTCTTGTCCAATACTAACTATTGAGGAAGATGATAATATTTATATTATTTGAACTTCAAACCAAAACATTATTCTACATAAGTAGAATCAGAAATAAGTCTCTTAATGGATGATCTAGTGATAAAGTGAGTATTCATAAAAGTTCAAAAATTTATCTGAATGGATGATCTAGTGATAAAGTGAGTATTCATAAAAGTTCAAAATTCATTAACACTTGTGTAGAGGTGTAAAATTATTTTACAGGTATAATTTACTTAATTGCTACATGTAGTTTTGAGTCTATTACATAGAAACATAGATATTATCCGCTGCAGACCAAAGATGGGGCCATGGGTTTCAAATTTTCAATGAAGTAAAGAAAAAGGAAGAGCAATACAAACTAGTGTGAATTTCGCGGCATTTCCTGCACTTGCAATGATGAATGCAACACACAATTACAACACAATCGTCATAACCGTATTGAAAACAAAAAGGGGCGCAAACCTACATTTTCCATTGCAATACAATACCTAGTTTTACACTTGAATTTCAAAGTTAAAATTCGAGGATTATTTTCTAATAAGGTACGATTGGTTTTGAATCTTAGACCTCTCTATTAATATACGAGATTATGATTCGCTTGCATGTTTTTTTGAGTAATAGAGATATTTTGGTAACTCACAAAGGTAAAATCAGATAAATTCATTTCGGTATAGTAAAGACAAATTACACTCATTTTATAAAGAATGCATAACAGTTGCATTATTTAGAGCACCTGAAAAAATATGTAGATAAATAAAGAATGAATAATGTAGAAAAGCAATCCTAGGAAAACATAAAACACAGTCCATCCGTTTCAAAAAAGTGTCAATTTAGAAAATAAGTATAGTTTATGAAGATTTAATTAAATGAATGATATCAAACTTGTGATTGTCAAACATGATTTGAATATGTAATGTCGGAATATTGGAGAATTGAAGTAGCGAAAGAGCGTATAGACTCTAAAGACATAAATTGAAAGTCTGTGTTTTCAAGTTAACATAAATTTATAGTAGGAATATTTTATTAGTCTCATTGTCATAAGAGAGACGACGTATTGGTTAATAGACTATAGTATAATACAAAACCAAGGAGGGACCGGAATACAAAAGGTAAACTTGAATTGCATTGTGCATGTTCCTAGAGAGTAGAGAGAGAAGATGCAGCTTTGGATCCACGTCACGCAGAGGACGCGTGTCCCCTGATTTTCCCAAAACCGTCCATGACGTTGACATGTGGTCCCTTACGTGTCTCAATCTCCAGTCCACTCCTCTCCCCCATCAATTTCTTCCTTTTTTATGCCTTTTTCTATTTTCTCTAGAATTTGTGTTTTACGATGGAATTTTATAGACTTTTCACCTACATATTAAATCAAAATTTTCGAATTAATTTCGATTCTGATTTTTGTTGAAATTTCAAATCAAAATTATTTCAGCAGGAGTATAAAATCAGGTTTTCATCCAAACCCTCCGAGTTTTTTGATACATAATTTATAATTTTCTTAAAGATTTCAATTTTATAAAAAAGAAATGATTACAAATTAGATGTCAATGTTGTATGTTGAGCATTATTGTAAATTCGGTTCAAAGATTGAACTGTTTCAATTAAGACATAATAATATGACGTGAAAACTTTTAAGATTGGCAGTGTGAGTTTTGTCATTGACAGTCAAATTTCAGAAATTATAATATAAACCATTAAAAAATTGAAGGTTCAGTGCATTGTCACTGAAGGTCAATAAGCTTTGAAATTAATTGTGTACGCGTTGCGAAAAGGTCAGTAAACAGGATCCCGCCACGTGTTCATAGAAAGCCAACACCTTTTTCCCCCCCAAATAAAGAAAATAAAAGCGAATAACAAACCTTCGACCCACATGCGTGTCAGTAAAGGAAGGCCCCCACCTCACCCCCAACGTGCTCACTTCCCATTCGCCTACGTATAACCCCGACACGCGTCCCCCAGATCGACGGCCCAGATCCCTCCTCTCACATTCAGCGTCTCTACGTCACACCAACTGTGAGTGTCGGATCATTCATTTTCCCTCTCCTGCCCTAGACGGTGACGGGCAGCTGCCCGCACAATCAACTACTTGCTTCTCTCTCTCCTCATCCCCTTTTATGCTTCTCGGTCCTCTCATCTCTCCTTCCAATTTTTTCATATCTTCCATCTCGTTTTCTCTCTTTCATCATTTTTGTCATTTTTGCGTTTGAGCATTGAAGAGAATTGCTTTGATTATTTTTTTTATTCGCATGGATGGCTGGTATGTGCTGTGAAGTGAATCTCGCTGAGACGGAGACGTCAGCCCCTGTGCAGCCGACCTCGAGGTCCGCCAGGAGGAGGAGGATGGAAATCCATCAATTTAAGTTTGTCCCCTCCGATTCCGCGGTGGCGCTACCGCTTGAGGGCCGTGGAAAGAGGAAGCGCCAGAAATTCGATGCTATTGTTCCGGTTTCGCCCCCCAGAGAGTGCGAAGGCGCCGCTCGGGGCTGTGAGGTTCGGCGTGAGAAGGAAGAGAAGCGGAATCAGGTCTCGGGCGAGGTGGAGCCCGAGGCGAAGCACTTGCGTGTATCGGTGCCCCCGTCGACGGCTGCAAGTGAGCCTGAGGTGGCTCCTGATTATCCGAAGTTCGGGATGACATCCGTTTGTGGCCGGAGAAGAGATATGGAAGACGCTGTTGCAATTCACCCCTCTTTTAGCGGACCAAACCCTAATTTCCCCAACGGGATGCATTTCTTCGGTGTCTACGACGGCCACGGCTGCTCGCATGTGAGTTTCAACTCATGCTTAGATTTATTTAAATTTTTTTAATAATTTTGGTTGATTACTGAATTAGATTTGATTAATTGCAGGTCGCGACAAGGTGCCGAGATAGGATGCACGAGATCGTGAAGGACGAGCTCCAAACCGCAGGCCCGTCGTCATGGGAGCGAACCATGTGCGAAAGTTTCTCGAAAATGGATAAGGAAGTCGGCGACTGTTGCAGCGGCCGAGACGGCGCCTGCTGCATCTCCGCCTGCCGCTGCGAGCTCCAGACTCCGCAGTGCGACGCTGTCGGATCCACCGCCGTCGTCGCCGTCGTCACTCCGGACAAGATCGTCGTGTCGAATTGCGGTGATTCCCGCGCCGTGCTCTGCCGGAACGGCGTTGCGATTCCCCTCTCCGTAGATCATAAGGTTCGATTCTCTGAGCCAAATTGAAGATTCTTAATTCCCAAATCCAAAGTTAAGATACTCAAATCCATAACTAATTTCTGTAATTACTTATATTGCAGCCGGACCGGCCAGATGAACTGAACCGGATCCAAGAAGCAGGGGGCCGAGTCATTTTCTGGGATGGCCCTCGAGTTCTCGGAGTATTAGCCATGTCTCGCGCAATTGGTAAACAAAAAAATAAATAAAATTAAAACCTAATTATTCAATCGGATGATTGAGCTTCAACTAAATTTGTGAATTGGCTTGATTTTATGATCAGGTGATAATTATTTGAAGCCATTCGTGATATCGGAGCCGGAGGTGACGATCACGGAGCGGACGGCGGAGGACGAGTGTTTGATTTTGGCGAGCGACGGGCTGTGGGACGTGGTGTCGAACGACACGGCGTGCGGGGTGGCGCGTATGTGCCTGCAGTCGCGGAAGCCGCCTTCGCCGCCGAGATCGCCGGGGAATGATATAAGCGTGACGGCGGCGGGGGAGAGCTCCGACAAGGGTTGCTCGGACGCATCGATTCTGTTGACGAAGCTGGCGCTGGCCCGCCACAGCACTGATAACGTCAGCGTCGTGGTGGTGGATTTGAGGAAGAGCCCTTGAAAAATGGGAATGGGCTTTTTCGTGTGGAATTAAAAAACTAGGAGATCTAGTGGCATATATTTAGGTATTATTGCTATATACATGGTATAATCAAAAGGCATTATTATATGAAATATGATTTTCAAGAATTAGGTTTAGTACATATCTATTTGACTTCTTTCAAGAATGTACAAGCGGATCAAATTCTGCTTTTCTACAAATCAAATTGTCTAAATATCTCCTTTTATTTGTCCCGAATTTAATATTCTCTTTAATGTTTTAGTTTTGACAAATTATAATATTCTTGATTCTTAGTATTGAGTGTGACAGCTAGGAAATATAAAGTATTATAGTCGTATGATTCTTGGAGATTTTTATTCGGATTTGGATATGTGAAGAAAAACACGAGAGATATTTTAGGGTTAAACAATATCCTTGTCCTATTAAAGTCTTGTCAGCATAATTAATAACAAGGGCCGAAATCAATATCAATCTATTACTAATATGTTCTAAATTTTTTATTTTCTTTAATACTATTTGTTACATCTTTGTGGAATTATTATCTGGAGATTGCTTTAATTAATGTGGCAAGTATCCCAACTGGGATGATATTCGAACAAGTTGCGTGTCTAGAGAAGTTTGATTACAAATCACGAATTAGTATGTCAAATCACAATAATCGTGACATTGTTTTTCTTCACCTCGTAAGTAAACAAAATGTGTTAAGTGTGTGTACATTATTGAGAAATTTAATAGTTACTTTGATATGTGACACTATATATATACTGGTAAATATAATGCGATACAGTGTATGTGAATTTATGGATTTTAGTTTCATATTTAGTGTTTTATTAAGATTATTTATATAGCCGATTGCTCATAAGTCGTAAGTTTCAGTTTGGAATCATTTTTTTTAGCGTCTTCAATCTATATAACAAAGTGTAAACCTTATAATGTACAAGGATAATTCGTTCCAAATAAATAAACTTCTTTTTTCTTTTATTATTATACAAGCACCCATTTTAAATTAAGTATTCAACAAGTTAAGGAACTAACCATAATATAAATGATGAATAAACCAAGAAACAATTAATATTAAAATCAAACAATCACAAACTTTCAACATTAAATTATTTCGTCAAAATGGGTGCACAATGCAGCCAACATAAATTAGTATAAGATACATCTAATGGTGGGCTAGTAATGATGCCACGTGTTAACCAAACAATACCGACCATTTTGTCTCTTAATTTCTAAATCAACTAACCTTAGTTTCCCATGTTTAACCAACTTACAATCTTGTTTAGTAGTAGATCAAAGTCGGGGTGTCGGAAAAAATTAATATTAGTTTGAGATTATTTAATAGAAAAGTTTTGTACGATAGTCCAACCTTAAGTTAGGCAACAACCAAATAGTATTTATACCTAATCAATAGCTGGCACATCACAGCTTGGCAATTAATTGTTGATCTCATTTAGTTGATGTTGGTTGGATATTTGAAATTATGATTATTTTTCTTCTACAGCTGGTTATCATTCTTCTTGTTATTTATAATTTTATATACTCTTATATCTGAGACCTTTCCAATTGCCTCCAAAGTTATAGGGTCCAGACGATCCAAGTAGAGGACCGCACAAATATTTTACGTATGATGGATGATAATTACTTTCACATATTACAATTTTATAGTCGATTAATCAGCAATTAATTGTGTCAACTTATTTAAATATCGGAGAAGTCAAGCACTTTCTTCTAACGATACAATTTGAGAACTTGTTTTTAATGAGCATTAGATAAAATTTTGATATGTTTGATTGGAATGTAATTTCCTATATATTGTATCAAAATTAAGTTTTATTAGATGTATTAAAACTATTTAAACATTATATATGATTATATATTTAATTTCTTGATAGACATTTATTCAATTTATTTGGAAGGTTCTATTAAATCGCGATTCCTAAAATATCATTTTATACTAGAAGGGCAAGAATAAAAATAGTCAGTCAAATAATAAACTAATTCTCCTATATATTATAGTTACTTGTGTGATAAGTGACGCATTTAGTAGGTCTCATAACCGTGGCACAAATGTGGTTAGAGACTAATTGATATAGGGTCATTACTCATGACTCTAATTTTTTAAGCAAATAAATACTGTATTTAAATATCTATTGCCCTATTATTACCGCGCGTAGAAAATAACACCTAAATGTTGTCTTTATTTTTGTTAGCTCAACAAAAATACAAATTTTATTGTAAAATATCTGGTTAGATTTATGTTTCAAATTAATGAAATTTTATATCACTACATATGATCAATTAATGAGACAGAAGAGTGCATTAAAAAAAAATAAAGAGTACTGGAAAATTTGAAGTAAAACATTAGTTTCTAACAAAATTAATTATCATTTGTAAAACTATATGAGAATAACTGTAGTCCTATTTCGATGGGACATAATAAGTATTATAATTGGACGTATTTTATATTATTTTTTTAAAATTACATGTGGTATATATATAATAAATATATTAAAGTATTACATCGCATGTAGACATGATAACTACTCTGCATCCAAATAGGACTAAACTCAAGACCTCTCCTTAAATAAAATCTTGTTGTGCCTCAATTTATTTTACTATCATTTTAGTTTATATCAGTTGTAGATATTCTCACTTAATCTATACTTTGAGGGTATATAAAGGGAATGTTAAGGTTTAGTCTATTTGCAAGGATAAAAAGGAAGAAGCAAATGAGGTATAATTTAAGAGGTAAAGTGTAGGTACCATAAGGTTTTTTTTTGCAAGAAGAAGTCTTCGGTTTAAATCCCACATGTGTGCGGTGTAAATTTTTTTTACGTTATGGTGGTGTAATGATCTGAATTGCATGTGACACCATATGTAATTCTAAAAGAAAATGATTATTAAACGAATTCGTAAATTATGAAAACCTCTATGTAATTTACAATTTGATCAATTTAAGGGAAATTTGTACCATATGTAAATTCCAAGGAGTTATTTTATAACCTCTAAATAATTATAATTATGAAACTTCGACAAATAGTTTGTTAGATACTTGCATATCTTGGAAACGATATGCATAAATTATATAGATCTAAAAGATATTTGTAAGATTTCAACCTATATATAATTTGCAAACAACTTATATAAATAGTAGATGGGCAAAAGATCTTCTCTGCTGTGGATAGGAGCACAGCAAACTGCACCATTTCTATTATTTTTCCATTTCTTTTTACTTTTTTTTTCTTTGGTATCTACATTAATCAAAATAAAATAATATTTAAGGTGTATAGTTGTTCTAGTTTATAGGTAATCATTTTTATTATTTTTAGTTTTTACGATTATTATTGTTTTGTTTTAATGTGCACCAAAATTGTGTAATTTACTTCATATTATGTAAAGGATATAGTTATTCTAATTTTTAGTTAATCATTTTTATTCTGAATAGTTATTTCATTGTTACAGAATCTATTATACATTATTTATAATGCTATTAAATTCAAGTACGATATGGAAAATCTATTTAATATTAAACAATCCTAAAATAAAACCATTAATATTATATTAATGATATCAATAATCATTTTTGATAATTAGAATTAAAATAAATGTACAAATATAGAGTAAATATAAGTGGCGGTAACCGCGGAATGTAATTGCCATGTCAGACATTCATCCGTATTCATTTTAATTTTCAATTTTAATTTTCAATTTTAATTTTAACTGTAGGATGGCGTTTGCAATGATGTAAGATTATGATAAAATATTATGACAAAGTTAGGATTAAGTAGAAAGGTGGTGATGTAAGATTCAAATTTTGACAAAATATGGCATCATAACAACTCAGAATAATTATATATATATATATATATATATATATATATATATATATATTCCTTCACACGTAGAAACAATGTCATAATTTAAGAAAATATTTGTTTCTCTCCATTCTTCACAGGTTTACCATTATGACTATCCGAGGCATTTTTTTAGAAAGTACCACCCCTCATACTTTTTGCTCCATTTTTTAAATTTATTTACAATAAAATAAAGGACGATTGACACATTTTATCCTTTCTCCACTTACCTATATACTCTACAATAAAAAGTAAGACTCTTCATCTACTCAAATTATCATTACCCATAAAAAAATGAATTCATTTTTATGAATAGAGGAGTATATATTAACTACTAATCACTATTTGAAGATTGTAGCATGCATTGTATGCGAATTGAGAAGTGACATGTAATATTTTGGGAGAGAAACTAAAATATTAACTTTTATAATAATATGTCAAAATTACTTAAAATACCATCAATTATCAAATTCATCTTACATGTTCTCTTACACAAACCTGAGAACGTGTTATACATTTCGAAAATTCTCTTTGCATATTTGACTTTTTCATGTTGGGTTATGTTTTGAATTAAATGGACAAGCCTATCGACCAATCTTTTATTCAGTGCATTGTACCTTAGTAAATTCGATAAGATTATCTTGCTATTATTTGCTTATATCCCATCGATGATCACCGACCGGGTAATTCAAGGGGATAATCTTTGTATGACGGGATAATGAATTTTCCATTTAAACCAACAATTTTGCTGCCTTAAATGATTATCCAATCGTATATAAAATTATCTTGTTAGTACATGAATTATGTATTTCGTTGGACTTTTGTATTATCCCGCTGGATAACACCATTTGCTGACAACACCCCGATTTTATCATGCATGCATGCGTCACATTTTTCCTAAAATTCAATATAATTTACACAAATTATGTCAATATTTCTTCCAACATCTCACAAAACAAGCACGTCTACTCACTTTTGCAAACACTCATATATTTTAGACGTCAACATCTAAGGCCACCTTTGGCCTTTCAATATAAATATGGATAGATTCGGCATGTTTTTATAGCCAGAACCGGACATTTTTTCCTATTACCACTAATATTTTTCACAAGAATATAGTTAAACTATATATGCGTACTAAATTTCAAAATAAATATTGAAAAAGTTGTGTTAGGCAGTCTAAACTCAGATGTCAGGCGATAATGACATCTATAAAATCTTAGTAAACATTAAAAATTTATATTTATAATTTTACTGATATTTTAATTACCGTATTTAGATTCGATATGAAAACCATTTAATGTATTTTGTTTCACCATAGACAAAAAAAGAAAATTTTAGTGATCAGTGTCTTTGTCAAGTTGGGTTGAGGATTGTTGGGATTTGGGTTCCATTCTCGTATTATCTTTATCATTTAAAAAATAGAATCTCTTGCAATGTAACACTTAAGCTTCGAATATTCAATAAATAAGTACTCAATTTACACATTATTTGCAATTTAAGCAAATTAACTGAATTGTTTGCACTAGATTATATTTATAGGTTAGATTTAATCGTCCATATGACATTAATTAAAACCAAAGTTGATTAAAAGCTTCAAATGACTATCATATCATGTTTCCAATTTCACTCAACTTACAAAATTTCAATGTGTACCATTCATTACTAACCTAAATTCAATTGTATCAACTTGCATCTTAATTACTACACTCTTGTTAATTCGATGATAGATTTTACCATTCGAGAAGACAACATTCCTCACATTTCTTGTGTTTCTTCTTTTTGTTATAAATAACATATAATTTACCTTTGAATAGTAATATATAGATTGAATCAAAGAAAATTAATTGTTGGAGCAATTAGTTGAGCTAATGAAGCAATTAATTAGATAACATAAACAAGTAATTATTGTATATGATGAGAATAATGTGTAAAGGTGGTTGATGTTTGGAGTTGACAAACAAGACATATAAATATATATGAGGGGCCCAATTTGATATGGAGTCCGGGTTTCTAACTTTACCTGACAGCGACAACTCATAATGAGAACATTGGTCATTAGGTTGGTGCGCCCTCATCTTTATCTCTGTGGTCCACCACGATTGCGACCTATCTCATCACGCCACGTCGTCGTGCCCTGTCGCCCTCCTAGCTGTTACGGATCGCGACGCCTCACAGAAATTCACGATGATTTTCGGCATTAGAAGATTTGAAGATTTCCTGATTCGGATTTTTTTGGGAGCACGAGTTGGAAACTTTCCCGTAATATTAATACTATATTTTCCGTAATGGAATTGGTCAATTGGTTTTGAGAAAACATATAGTGGACCGTACCTAAATAGCTATCACAATATTTATAATTTAATACTTACCTCGTTACACTTGACATGCTTAAAAGCATTTCGGCGTATATTAAAAGATTCAATTTTTAGTGTTATAAATTAAAGGGATAATTGTCATTTAAATCATAACTTTTCGTTGACTACTGGTCAATACCATAACTTTTAAAACTGAAACATAAAATCACAACTTTTGACATTTTCTCAATTATCTCATATATCAAAATTCTAGTGAAATTGATGGTGATGTTTAGCCGGAATTTCCGACGTAGACAAAACATCTGTTCTCCAAAACGATGTCGTTGAGATAATTGTCATTTAAATCATAACTTTTCGTTGAATTCCGGCCGACACGTCACCACCAATTTCACCGAAATTTTGATCCGTGGGATAATTGAGAAAATATGAAAAGTTATGATTTTATGTTCCAGTTTCAAAAGTTATGAGATTGACCAGAAGTCAACGAAAAGTTATGATTTAAATGGCAATTATCCCTAAATTAAAAGGACTCCACTTTTAAAGACATTTTATTAGTTTTGAGTTGTTATAAATTGAACAATTCAAAATAAATTTGAAGTCATGTAAAATGAGACGGAGATAGTAATATTTCTTAAAAACAAGTGAAAGACTAGAATGCGTATCTTAATTCTTCAACTTAAATTAAAAGAAAAAAAAAAGTGAAAGATTAAAATGCAAACCTTGATTGTTGAACCGGAGTTAAAGAAAAAAGATAGTGTCTAAGGTTTCGAGCTTAGCAGAAATTAGGTAATGGGCAAGTGGAGCAATTTGTTAAAAAAAGTCCAAGGGATTTTGGTGTGTCTTAAGTTTTGATGAGGTGAAAACAACTATTTAGTTGTATCGGAAGCCATTACTTGTATACAAATTCACTTTTTTACTTCGTTATCTAACATTCATAATGTTATTTCAGCTTTCCTATAGTGATGATGATAGTATTTATTATCAAAATCAAAACTTTTAGAATCTTAAGAAAGAAATATTAATTAGAAATGTTGATTATAATAATGACATGTTATGTTAGTTGACCAAATTAACGACGAACTACAATGTAGTTGGTAAGACGTTTCTCCTCCAATTAATAAGTTAAGAGTTCGAGTCACCTCAGATGCGTGTATGGAGATGTGTGGGTTAAAAAATGTTATATCCATACAATTTGGTTTAGGATTTAGGGTTAGAATCGAAAAATGAACTTATATAGTAGCACGATAGCTTAGTAAAATTGGCTTGAAAATAATTGAGTTGGCCTAATTGACATATCAAATTACACAATAAAGTATTATATGAATAGATATAAATTTAAAAATGATTAAGCATACTTTGTGTTTCCAATTTTTAGCGTTTTTAGAAAATGTCCCAACTCACATTCACTTTGAAAAGAAAATGATTTATACCTTTCATTACAAAATCAGATGACAAAATGGCAAATCACATTTCCAAATTCTTACATGGATTATAGATGGAATTTTTATCCACCTTAAGCATGAAAACAATGAACCACCTAAAAATCTAGTGATGTGATTCATTATTCCATTATCAAATTCTACATCAATTCTTTAAAATTGAGAGTTTTAAAGTGAAAATGTTATTTGAGTATATTTTTTAAAAAAACTAAAACATAGGAATGTAAATCATGATTAAACAAAAATTTATATGAACTATTCCTCCACCATAAGCTTTGAGAAAAAGTGATAGATCTTATACATAAAAGTAAAAATATCTAAAGTTACTATTATTATGCTTCAAAGTGACATTCAACTAGGGATGTTAATCGAGCTAATCCAATTGGATTCAAGCTAGTCCATTGCGGTATCAGACTATTCGGGTTGGAAATTTTTAAGGTTAAAAATACTCGATTCTAATCCTAAATTTTTCAATTTCAGGCTAACTCATTGGGTCAATTGGGCTAGAAAGTTTATAAAAAAAAATCATTCTATATTATATTTTTTTCTTGACCATCCTATATTTGTAATGTACAAATATGCACCATAAACGTAATTTGTTTTACCCAACAATATTTGGAGCTTCTTCAATTTGATCACTGACTTGATCGCTCCATGTCGCTTAAAAGATACATACAAGCACTATGTAACTAAACTGGTAAACATATACGTAAAATTAACATATTTTTGAATGATAAAAAAATTAGAACTTGTACAATGGAATGAGAATTAAAACAAAATTCAATTAAAAATATGGCAATGCATAATTCAAATATATACGCACATAAAATTATATATTTAGGCTCTTATAATTTCGATTACCAAATATGTCCTTTATAAAACAAATAGTCTCTAGTCCGTCGGACTGACCCGCAACTCGCTCAGGCCAGCTCACATAGTCTGCCGAGTCGTTTGGGCCTATCCAATAGTTTGGTTATAATTTCCTGCTATAAAAAGTCGAATCTAATCCTCTTTCTTTTGTGGATTATTAGGGTCTACTCATGGATTTCTGGTTAAATTGACATTCTTACACGCAATTGTGACAATAATTGTGGTTTCGAATATAATTCGCAATTTATTTGGACAAAAAATCATAGTTATTCTACATAAAAATAATTTGATTCAAATAAAAAAGTTTAATTCTTGTAATTAAAAATAGCGTTTACAAAAGTGAGTGTTATCATTACAAAAATGACAATATTATCAAATAAAAATCACTATTTATTATTGTTAATTTAAAATGATCGGCCTGTGATTAATGCATTTATTATAAACACGGACCATTCCGTCCCTTCTTGGCTATTAAAATAGAGTTACGGAGTTGAGGAGATATTTTTGTTTGGCTTTCAATCTTTGGATGAAGCTTAGTTGACAATAGACACGTGTGAAATATTCTTAATTTAGAAAGAATGGCAGCTAATTCTTAGGCGAATTAAAAGAGAAGCGACCAACACGTGGCGTCAATACACATAATGGGAGAGGTGAGATGCACCTACCTCACCAACTCTTTAAATTTCATAAATTAATTTGCTCAACATATTAAGTTGCTTCCAACATTTTCTTATTTCCTTGTTATATTAAATAATTCAAATTAATGAAGTATATTATAAATAAATCTACTTTTAAATTTGTAGTGCTTCGTATCTGCATGTAATTAAAAAGAGAAGAAAAAAAAAAGGACAATGTTTTGAATATCTCATGATGATTTCCGGAGCTTTGTTTTAAGAGCATACCATCTTTAGTCTTCAGAACATCCACAATAGTATATGAGCTTTCATTTTTCTCTTGAACTATTCGTGGACCCATAGTAATTATTTCCTTAAAATTTTACTCCCTGCAATAGTGACCGAACCTTAACTTTCTCTTACACTATTCATCTTTTTTTAATTCTTTGATAATTCATATTACTTGTCAATTTCATAATTCAAATTTTATTTTTGTTAAAATAGATTTAATAATATTATGAAATTCATGATTATATTTTTGAAATTTGAAAAATATATTAGTTAAAATCCTAATATTACATTATGGAAAGCAGAAAAAGTACATAATTTAAATCCTAATATTACATTATTAAAAGCTGGAAATTATATAAATTAAAAACTCATTCACTAGTCAGCAGGACCTAAGCGACTCCAAAAATGTGTTCAATCAAATCCGCTTGTATTTGTCGTGCATTTCTGTATAGCAGATTGTCTTACGGCAAGCTTGGAATACCCGAAATGTTTGAAGCGCACCTTGAGTTGGTGCTTTATTAGCGGTCGAGGTGCCGACAGTTTCTTCGTCTTCCCAGTCAGTCGCTTCCTCGCCTTCATCTTCGATGATCATATTGTGCAAAATAATGCACATGTACATGATGTCGGCTAAGATGTCTTTGATCCAAGAACGCTCAGAATATTTGACGATGGCGAACTGCGCTTGAAGCACGCCGAATGCTCGTTCGACATCCTTTCGCGCGACTCTTGTTTCTAGGCAAAACGAACTCGTTTTGCGTCGATGGGCCAAGAGATGCTCTTCATGAAGGTTGGCCATCTCGGGTAGATGTCGTCGGCCAGATAATACCCCATGTCATATCGATGACCACTAGCGACAAATTGTATTGCATGCGCCCTTCCACTCAAGACGTCGCTGAAAACATCAAAGTGGTTGAGTACATTGACGTCGTTGTTGGAGCCGGTGACACCAAAGAAAGCATGCCATATCCAAAGTCGTAGGTCAGCCACTGTTCGAGCACGATAGTCGGATGAGTACCATTATGACCGCTTATGTATGCGCCCCTCATGCATACGCAGTAGTTGGAGGCGATCTTGGACAATAGGCCTCCTTAGATATTCCGGGCCGAATGCACTCTAAACTCCTTTGCAGAACTTTCCCAAACATTTCTGGCCCGTCATTTCGGCGACGTGCATGTATTCGTCGAATTGATCCGGGCATATCCCAGTCGCCAATTGTCGGATGGCTGATGTGTATTTGAGAAGCATGGACAGACCTTGACGTCCGGTGCCGTTCGGTAGTTGTTGGAAGAATTGTTCACGCGCTTCCAACATGGATGTTATGCGCATAAACAATGACCTGCTCATAAGAAATCTCCGACGGAAAACGGTCGGACCCCATTGCGAAATTCCTGAGAAAAAATCTGTGACAGATGTGCATCGGCCTCCTCTCTCTCACGGTGCACGTACGTCCTTGGGCGTTGTTGATTGGCCTCCTCAATTTCCTCTAACGCACGTACCGCAAGCTCGCCGACATTGCGAGCCATTCAAAGAATATTGTCCATCGATAAAGGATCCTCGGACCCATTGCCGTCGCCGAATGGATTCATGATATAGAGAATAGAATGAACGAGAGATTGAAGATATTATTGAGGAATGAGAGAAATTATATAGAAGAATGAGAGATGTTATTGTGTTAGATACTTTGACTTTGTGAATTTTTTTCCTCTCTCAATCTATAGAAAAGACCGATACGAAGAGCATCATGATTCACAATTCTATATTCATTCTTTATTAAAATTCATTTTCGACTTTCTATAAAATATACGGATATATGGTTATGATTATTATATTGATGCATTTGGTCATATTCATATATAGTTGGGAGGTCTCCAACGAAAGGCTCAGATCACTAAATTAGGTATTTTTGTATTCCTTATAACTTGTAAATATGGGGTGCGCGTACCAAACGACACGTTGTGACTACCACCTAATTATTTAATCAAACAAATATTATTCATTTAACTATGGCACTTGTTAGAAATTTGTCACTCCGTTCTAATGTTTTAAAAACCGAACATGTAAGAAAACTGGCAAAACTATTAGTTCATAGTTAATTAATCAGATCGGTTAGAGCATTAATCAGACCGAAATATTGTATCAAATATATATAATAAAATAAATATTATACAAAATGAAATAATGTCATTACACGCATCCACACATGTAATCATGCAATAGAGAGGTAAGGCTAGGTCATTATAAGCATACAAAGCTCAAAGTTGGAATCGGAGTTCATGAACTGACTTCACACAAGATATGATAGCACAACAAGTAAATTACGACTTCGCAGATTAAAGGGAACAAAGAAGCATATCATTTTCCTATGAAGAAAGCAGAGATTGAGAAATTCACTGATCTCTTTGCAAAGCAAAACAAAAATTAATATTAATAGCCTTAAAAAGGGATCAAATATTTAAGTTTTAGCAGATTAAACACAAATTTCCTAACAAAAAAAGACTTTTTTGCTTTCTTTTATTGACCTCGATGCTAGGCTGCAGGAGGGCGGCGACGCTAGAAGGTGACACCAGAGGTTATCGAGAGAGGCAAGCAGCGGGCGGGCGGAGGCGCTGGAGGGCGGCGACGGCACTGGACTAGAACGGAGGCCTGAGTTGTGCTGCATAAGAGAGAGTGAGAGTTGAGGGGCGAGGCGAGGGTGAGAAAGGAGGCGCGAAGCGGGCGGCGTCACTGCGCAAGAGGGAGGCGACCGGTATGAAGTTTAAGAGAGTGAAGGTGAGTGGAAACTTAGGGTTTAGATCTGGGAGAGAATAAAACTAATCCAATTTTTTTTGAAAAAAAGAAAACAGCCGACCGGCTAGTTTTTCCAGTTCGTACTGGTTCAATAGGTAGGCGATTTTCTTCGTTAAATCAGACCAGATAGCCTACGGGTTCGCGTCTAAACCAATGGAACCATCTAGCTGATCCGATCCGATTTTTAAAACATTGCTTCGTTTTATGTATAATATTGATAGGTAACTTTTCTTGACAAATTTAGATGTTGAGATTGGTGTATAAAACCTTATCTGATCCTTTTTGTTTACGTCAAATTTACATGTGCACATTTTTTTAATGAAAAATATTCCTATAAAATTACTTTACTATAGTAAAAAGATGAAATGTACCAAAATACGACTTTCTAAGAATGTAGATGTATGTATCCAAAAAATAAGGTATAAATTGAACATTCTAATATCTTATTTGGTTTAAAATATAGGATCATTATTTATTTAGCAATGATTGATATGTATTATATAGATTTTTTATTTGTAATTGCAATATTAAGTTTATAGACCAATTGAAATATGAGACCTTTGACCTCAAATATTAACCGCTCTAAACCAACACACACGTTTTATCATATAGATTTTTATGATTATGTATATCACTATTAAGGTGTGCTATATATAATAAATATTCTAATTATAACATGTATTTATTCATTATTAGACTAAATTAATCCTAATTACATCAATTAAATTTCAAAATTATAAGAATATTTTAAAATTTGAAATTTCATGTATAATTTTTATTCATACTATATACCAAACAATATACTTTCTTTGTCTCACAAAATAGTGCACACTTTGTTATTTTGTGGTGTCTCTCAAATTCATGCACAATTATTTTTTTATGACACAATTTACTTATTTTTTATCCACACTTTCTTCATTTATTTATATCATTATCACACATAACTCATAATTTTCTTCTCCACTCACAACACACTCTACCTAATAAGGTACAGCCTCTTCTCCATTCATACTACAAATCTATCTAATATTTATTAAAACTTAATGTTGATATTTTGTGGGTCAGAGATAACATAATATATCGTAGATACTCTAATTCACTTTACCAAACATGTTATTGATATCTTATAATGTAAAATTCATCTCATTTCAATAGATAATGTCTTACGAGCCAATACTATAATAATGATTAATTTGTTAATTTATGAATATATACATATGTTTTTTATAACCTATACGTAGAAGAATATTCTTTCCATTTTATTCGTTTTGCCAAAAAGTAAAGAAAGTTTATGTTTACCAATCTAAAGCATCAGATTCTTGCGTTACGTTATACAACTCCATCTTGGTTAAGGTGGATCTTATTAGAGAATCAACCAAAACAACACGACGATTTAAATTTTTATCAAGCGTTATATGAAATATTTATTTTTTAAAATAATTTCTCACTAGACACATTGAGTTCAAGACGTTCCAGATATATAATTCAACCGTGTTGGAATCTCTTATTTCATGTTACAAAATCGATGCCACTTATTATGAACTTCTATATGAATGATATAATATGTTTATTTGTCAATTAATACATTAGTCTAGAATATAGTTAGAATGAACTTCAGCTCGTGTTTCATTCGTAAATGCCGAAATTGCCCTCAGCTCAGCTCCAAAGTTAAAGCTTATATTTGGGCCTTCAAGATAAGCAATCTAATATAACTTAGAATGGGTCTCTTCTCTTTTCTGGACCTGTCTAAAATACAAAGAACGGGTCTGCTAATTTTCTAATTAAGTTGCCTAGTTATAATTCAACCAAGATAAGTATATGGTCAAAATGGCTTGAGTAATTGTAATGTGATGATGGTCTACGGAAAACGTACAAGCATAAAACTATAAACTTTTTTGAAGGATAATTTGGCTATGAAAATCAAGCGTGTGCTACAAAGAAAGAATTGTAATTGATAAACCAACAGATTAGGAATGGATCTAGAAGCCACTAAGGGTGAAAATGCTCAGCAGATTAGTCATGGGTTAGTATCTTTCACAATGCGTAGCTGTGGATTAATTAGGCAAATTATCTTTTTCCAAAAAAAATCTTGGCTGAAAACAGAAAAATAAGTACGACAAATCTAGATACAAAGTATACCTATTACATGAAATTTCTCACAATAGATATACAGATAAACAAGAATTTAATATTTAACGCGTCCATAATTACTTTGAAACACTAACTGAAGTGACAATAATTAAGGTCAGCAACAAATGAAATTTAAAAAAGAAAAAAGAAACGAAACTGTGAAATGGAACCATATATGTTTTCCAGCTTTTTAGCTATGTTACAACGGAGTTGAGCTATGCAAATTGCAATATTACTGATTCTGAGAAGACAAAAAAAAGAAGAAGCAACCTCTTATACCCTTCCTCGATGCTCGTAACGTAACTATTCTTTGCCAATGATAACCGCTAGTTACTGCACCCGTGGATCAGTACCGGAATGTACAATCACTACCTATGATACCTTGCTTCCTCAGGCGCGTAAGAGGCGCTTCTCACATGTCAATATCCTATAACTGGCGTGAGGCCCTTCGGAGGTGTCCCTCATTGCTACATGCCAACCCAAAGCTGTTCCAATCTCTTGAAGTTCATCCATAATAGCAAGGGAATCACGAATGTACACGCGTCCACCAGGCCTCAGAATTCGGTCCATCTCAAGCATGATGGTAGAGACATTGCATCTGCTCAAAAGAACCACAAAAACTCATGTGACATGCTAACGTCAAATAAGGATGAGAGTTGAACAAAAACTCATGTGACATGCTAAAGGAAATTAAGTGTCTGGCTAAGTCACATTCTCAACGAAAACCTACGATTCTAAATCTAGAAAGAACCCATTACGAAATCTTAACTTGAGCAGCCAGATGAATATTAGTATCATAATTAAAGAATAATTGTGAAGGGCTACCTTTTTCGTTCAACTGAGAAAAGTCCAGCAGCATGAATTAAGTCATAGGTTCTTGGATATGTGTCAAATGGTTCGCACCTGAAAAGTATTGTGTTTTGGTCATGCATTGTTTTTCAAAGGACTCTTTGTATGCTCATCAGTAACAAAATCGGAAGCGATGACCTTGGGTTGCAAGCAATGTGTAAACAAAATATAAGGAGCTTCCAGATACAATAATTCATCCATGCCTCATGCTACTTTTTGCATTTATAGATATATCATATGTTCTTTTTTGTTTAATGGTCACAGAGCATAATTACAGTTAAGATAACATTGTCGGGTTCATACCAGTCATGCATAACTCCAATAAGACCACGGTCATATATGACGGCCAATGTATTAGGTCCACTAACAGGGATAACATTGAGCACCCAGCAATCCAGTTTGTTTTCAATCAGTGCTGCTGCAAAACTACATTAAAGAGAGGAATTAGCTATCTATTAGACCCTATAATGGACAACACAATATATGCATTGCTACTTCAGTATTCTAATGATTAAATCAGAAACAGCACCACAAAGTAAATAGCTAGAAAATACAAAGTGCAGAAAACTCACCCTCCAAAGCCGGCCCTCATGTCTAGTACATTCCTAAGTTTGAATTTGCCCCAGTGCAAAGCACGTACATAACTCTCAATTATTTCTTTCCAATATCTTGATTCTGCCCTGAAAAGTTCTTTCCTGGATATGTAAGCATCAATTTGTACGCTCTGAAGCCTATCTGGAGGAGTCTGTAAGCGTTCCGGCCAGGCTGTGACGTTTGAGCCATATCCTTCCTCAGGTAACCGTGATATGCATGCCTTCATATCAACGTACCTACAATGATTTTTAGAAGGAAAACTCTGAAAGCCAAAGATAATTCTCCTTACAGCTCTTGTAAGAAACATATTACTATCAACTACATTTAAGTAGAAAGTGCTGAAATCAGTAAACATAATTTGTACTCGTCTTACAATGTCTTGACTGGACCTTGTAGTGTAACTAAGGATCTAATTTCAAGAACATCAGCCTTTCTCCATCTAATTGCTTCAAATTTGAGTCTCTTGACTTCACATAGACAAATAACAGAAATACAATGCTTCTCACTAGTAGCTTCACTTCAAGATGAAAACATGCGCAATCCCATTTTCGTAACTCATGTCAATATTCACATACATCAGTTACACAATCGGAAAGTGTGAAACTATTAAAAACACGGCACGATCTTTACATATACCATTGAATCAGCAAACTCCAGATTCTTAGCACTATGCGTGCTGAGAAACATAAAAATTTATCGCATGATTAAGCGATCGATATAACCAGCATAACATGTGAACCTATCACCGTCAGTTGCCTTGGCCGTTGTCCGGTGATAAAATTTCTTGCACAGAGATGTGTATAAACAACTCAAAAAATAGATTTAAAAAGAGACACCTACCAAACTTTGTCGGGATCATCATCGGGAGCGCACAGTGGTGGCAGTGTTCCTTCTTCACGGCTCAAATAGCAGCTGTTATTTAACGGTTTCTGCCATATGGCAATGTAACCCTCCTTCTTCACAAGTGTCCAACAAAGTCGAGTTGTAAGATTAACCATCTCTGGAAGTAACAAAAAAAAAATTGATTAATAAATTTGTCCCCGCCTCCTTGCTCCTATTTGGGTGGCAAGAACATTATTACATGCAAGTGCAGAGCCTCCCTCCAACACTCATAGTAATCAACCATCAGTTACGAGAAACAAAACACTATACCATTTTAACAAGTTGCAACAATTTGAAAACTATGTGTTCTAGGCATATTTCCAAGAATTACCTTCCCATTGTTCTTCAAGGGCAGCTTCATGTTTATAAACAGGCTGTGCGGCCCAAGCAAAATAGCCACCTGCCCGGAGCATTCTATTGATCTCAAGTAGCAGGATCCCATCTATAGAACAGCACAAGGCAAGAGAAGGCAACCATGGTTTAGTAAAGGTCATCTATGAGTGAAAGTTCCAATTTTCACAGACTAATCAAACAAAAGTAAACATTTAAAATGAAAATTTCTAATTCTAGGAATTTCTCATGAAAGAATGTCTGATTTAGATGTAGTACAAGTGCAAAATCATGTTTTAAAGTAGTGCTTAAGGAAAGTACCACAGATAATTCACCAGAGGCCCAAACTCAACACTTTCACCATTAGGAATGTTAATTATTCATATGAAATCAAAACAAATATGTTCCAACCACAATTTCTAGATTTCATGGGCAATATACATAACTTTCCGGTGGAATTTCTAAAATTAGATTTTATAATTTAAAAACTCATAAATATTTTTGCTATTTAAATATGTAAAGAAGGAAATTTGACCCCAATGAGTCTAAGAGTTACTGAAAGCAATGGCATAATTTTTAAGATATAAATCATACCATCCCGAGTCCAGTTAATTCTACACCTTGAACAGTGTATCAGATCAAATGCTTGACTTGGATAGAGCAAACGCCTTGTTGCAAATGCTGCAACCATTGCAGGCACCCCACGTTCAAGTGCAAATTGTATCTGGTTCTCATGAACATCTTTCGGGGCTACAGAGAGGGTGAGAACATTCCGTGAAAGTAAATAAGCACCAAAGCTCGCAACACCACAACCAGCATCCAGAACAACTCGAGTATGTCGACCAAATGCAATTTCGGGGAGCATCTACACAGTTTTAGTCTTGCGTAAGATACCAAAAAGCACTACACGTTTCTTAGTTCAAAAGCTACATTTAAAGATGCTATTAGTGGCTATTTAATTCATAAGAATCATAACAACAGAAACCTTTTCAAATTGATCCAAATATTGATCAGCTCCGTGAATGAACTGTGTCCCACCACCAGGAAACTTAAATTTGTCCTTGTCAATGGAGATCCAATTCTGGCCTCCTTTATCCTCAGCCAAACGAGCATGCGGAACATTGCTAAACCAAACCTGCGTAAGATATACTAAAATATGATCCACCAAATGTTCATGATTGTGATTCAAACTTGTAACTTTTGTCATGCTCTAACATGAACCAATGCCAACTCCACCCAACCAACTATAAAAGGAAAAAGAAATAGGAGCTTCCTAACATTGATCAAGAAACAAGCTTTTTCCAGAATCTTTACTCAGATATATCAAATTGATATGGACTGTTCAGTTTCACAATTGAATACAACCCAAGCATATAAATCTGGTTAGCTTATCTTCAAGAACATGATGACAATGCCATTACCCAAAAGAAAACACCAAAATTTCAAATCTGATGCTATGAACCGAATAGTTGATTCAAGCAACGGAAAATGTTACCTCATCACGGCTTCTGGGCCATGGGATTGGAGTTCTGTAACCTTTAGGAGCAGGGACCAAACAATTTAAGCCCTTCCCCTCTTCAGGGCAATGCCGCTCAAATCTCTCCCCTTTCTCCGTAGAATTTAACTCCTTAATCGCCTCCTCATTGTCCAAACAAGGTATATACTCCCTCATACTCGGCGCACACAACGGGAACTTCTTTACCCTAACCCTAACCTTATCCCCCTTCCCATCGCTCTCCAAACCCTCACTCTCATTCGTTTTCGACCAATTCTCCACCAACTCCGGGTCATACTCCCCCACCTCAAAATCATCCGTCATCTTCCCATTCTCGTCCACCACCCCCATCCTTTGCAATGCTGGCGGAGGCGGAGGCGGGGGCGAAGGAGAAGGAGGAGGAGGGGCCGCGGCTTGCCGTGGCTCAATCTGGCTATTCTCCGGCGGCGGCGATGAGGCGGTTTCGTTTAGAACTGAAGAGACATCAAAGGTTTTGTCGAGGTTGGGAGAGAGCGCAATGGCGGCGGAGGACGACGCAGTTTCTGAATCCTGTTGAGAAGTGAAGAAAAGGAGCTGCTGCGCTGAGCCGACAGAGAAATGCTTGCCTAAGTAGAAGAAAACGACTGAAATCAGTAGAAATCCTGAGATTCTGATTAGAGTGGCCGATTTGCAGAGATCAGAAATTCCGCCGCCGCCGCTGGCAGTAATCCCCTTCATTGTGAGCAAATCGCCAGATCCCAACTCTGTAAGTGTGTCGGTGTGTGTGATAGAGAGAGAGAGTTAGTATAACAACAACAAATGCGGTTGATTATGTTTTATGTATGGGTTGGAAAGGAAAGCGAGGGAAGAAGGAAGAAGAGTGAGAAAGAAGTGAAGTGAGAGAAACGACGCTCTGCCATCGAGGGCGGAGCTTCGCGATTTGTGATTTCTGTATCAAATTGAAATTAAATTTAGAATTTGCACGCTTCTCTATCTTGCATGTGTATATTACGTAATGCATAAAAGAAATAAAATATAATTGGGTCGGTTTAGCGAAATTATTGCCCTCGTCGATTGTTTTCGTCGATTATTGCATATTAAGGTGAATATAGACCATTTTTTTGTTTTTTTATATTTCACTGAAACACATTATTTCTCGGTAAATAGAATGGTGTATGCAGGGACAGAGGGGCAATGGGGCCTGGGGCCCATGGCCCCTCAGTAATTTTAAAAAAGTGTAAGGGCATTTTAGTAATTTTATTAATATTTATTAAAAAATAAAAAAATAAAACTAGATTTACAAATCTGAAATCTGCATTCACATCCAGTTTCTTCTCTCCAGTTGCTCCTCGCCGTTTCTTCCTGCAGCAGTGAGGGCGGTGACGGCGGTGAGCGGCGTTTCTTCTCTCCAGTTTTTCGGTGACGGTGTTGAGCTCTCCCCAACTACATTTTCTCATCCTTTCTCCGGAATCCAGGTCAAAATTCTGTTTCTGTGGGTGAATATCGTGGGGGTCACCAAGGACGGCGGCAATCTGGAGCTCTCCGTCGGGATCGCGTCGGCCGGTTTTCCGGCGAACAATTTCGAGGAGAGTCCGCGGTGCGGGTGCGGATTTAATTGCGCGAAAGCCGGCGGATTGAGCCTGGAAAAGCTTTTGCCTCTCGTTGATGTGTAATCGCGATTTGCAGGTGAGTTTGCTTGCGGATTTGAATATGATTTG